>BMAO01008987.1:0-85887 GCA_019973975.1 Trichonephila clavata | reverse complement strand
AAGTAGTTTCAATCGGTTTGAGAAAATGATGCCACCTATATATATATATATATATATATATATATATATATATATATATATATATATATTACTTTGACTCTTCATAAAAAAACAACTTAAGAATTCTATTATAAGCAAGTTATATATAAAATTTAACCCCTTTAGTTAAGATTCCAAAATGGTTCACAACATTTATTACTTTTTCCATTCATAACAATTATTGACAATTTTCAAATACATTAATGTATCTGTGTGTGTGTGACAAAGTTCGGAATATTTGATATTGTTACGTAGATCGGGGTTCGAGGATTTTATGCAAAATCAGTTGTAAACAACAAGACAGTTCTTTAAGAGCGGGGAGTATTTATTGGCGTAAATCAATCCTTAAAAATACAAGATTCAACAGCAAAATTCGCCCAATAAGTATCAGAAGGATTTCACAACTTCAACAATACTTATACAATTATCAGTATCTAAAAATAGACGTATATATAAGCTTATTCACACAAGCACAGCCGAGCTAATCCCGATCAAGGCAAGTTCAATAATCTTTAATCAAAACAATGCTCACTACTCGCTGGTTGAAATCAGACTGACTGTTGCGGCGAGTATCGCTCTATTTATAGCAGGGGCTGAAAGTTCTGGAAAGATGTGCTTGCTATTTCCCATCCCAGATGCTCTTCCGATGTGATCTTCGTTTGCCTGCAGATCTCTTGTTCAGCCGGCCACCAGATGCTCCTTTGGCGCCTGAGGAGTATGTCGAGAAACTCCAGGCACGAATGGAGGAAATGCATCATTTGGCTAGGGAAAGAATCGGCATGGCTTCAGAGAAGATGAAGACACGATACGACGCAAGAGCAACCGGACACGACTTTCACGAAGGTGACAAAGTGTGGTTATGGAATCCGAAACGTCGCAAAGGACTCTCTCCGAAGCTGCAGACCAAATGGGAAGGCCCTTACACAGTCCTAAAAAGACTGAATGACGTTGTGGTTCGGATACAGAAATCACTACACACAGAACCGAAGGTAATACATTATAATAGGCTAGCCTTTTACCTTGGGCAAAGAGAATAAGATCCCTAAGTTCAGACCATGGTCACTAATTATTTTGTAAATAATGTGATTTATTTAACTCTTTTCTAATTTCTTAGTTTTATTTTAGTGTTGTAATTTATGTTTGTATTTTGAATTTATTTGCTTTTTGCTGTTGAGTATTGGTTACTTTATATTCTCTCGATTATTATGTGAATAGGTTATGTCTGTAAATAGATGCCTCTTACTCAGGGATTGTACTGCCCGGGACGTGCAGTCTTTGAGGAGAGGGGAATGTTACGAATTTTGTATAAAATAATGTAAAGAATTTGTATTTGGATGTGAGCAATGCCTTTATATAATTCTATGCTATATTTATTTCATGTTAAAATTGTAATATTCACAAGCAACGCCGTCCCTTACGTTATAATGGAGATTCAATGGGAACTTGACGACATCATTTTTGGCGACCAAGTTGGCGAGTTCGGGACCCTCTGGATTCTTCTAGAAATCAGTAGAGAAATCCACTAATTTCCCGATCTGTGGCGCAAGCACATCTTTCCAGAAATATCAGGTAATACGTACGCAAGCCCAAGAAACTCCGGAGCTGGTGAACATCCGTTGGGCTTTCCCAGTTTTTCACGGCCGAGATCTTATCCGGGTCTGTTCGAACACCTTCCGCCGAAATAATATACCCGAGATAGGTGACTGCACGCCGGAACAGGTGACACTTGGATGGATTTAACTTGAGGTTAGCTTCTTTCAGCTTTTGCAGCACACACCTAATATTGTTAATATGTTCTTCGAAGGAACGCCCCACGATTATGATATCATCAAGATAAACCAGGCAGGCCTCGTACGAAAGTCCCCTAGAACTGTTTCCATAAGGCGCTCGAATGTTGCAGGTGCATTACACAAGCCGAAAGGCATAACCTTAAATTGCCAGTGTCCTTGTCCCGTGGTGAAGGCAGTCTTTTCTTTATCGTCAGGGTGGATTTCTACCTGCCAATACCCGCTCATGAGATCTAGGGTAGAGAACCAGGTATTGCCAGCGAGTGTAACAAGCGTGTCATCTATTCTTGGAAGAGGATAGCTGTCCTTCTTGGTCACGTCATTCAGCCGACGATAGTCCACACAAAATCTGGTAGAGCCCTCTTTCTTCTTGACCAAGACGATGGGAGATGCCCAGGGACTTGACGACGGCTCAATGACATCATTATCTTGCATGTCTTTAATGAGTGTTTGGACTTCTTCCTGTTTAGCAAACGGTAGTCGACGGGGGTGCTGATTAATAGGAGGATGCTCTCCCGTATCAATTCGGTGCTGAGTTAGTCTAGTTCTTCCAAAGTCGTCAGGTGTTCTTGAAAATAGGCTTTGGAATTCTGTAATCAGCTCTCCTGCAGCACATCTCTGTTTCTCATCTAAGTCCATGTTTCGTAGTAAACTTATGACTGAATCTTCTGAAGAAAGGTTTTCGCTATTGCACTTCCGGTCTACACATGAAATAAATATACCATAGAGTTATATAAAGGCATTGTACATCCAAATACAAATTCTTTACATTATTTTATTCGAAATTCGTAACAATATTTAAAAAGTATATAAATGAATTTTGTTCAATTCCTACTATTAATTGACACTCCGTCCTATAATATATATATATATATATCATGTTCAAATTTTAATCTGTTAATAAAATAATTTTTATTCATCCACTGAAGTTCAAGTACATTTTATTAAATTTGTAGTGGATGACACTTGATGTTAATACAGTTTTTTCAAATATTTATTCATTAATTAAATTTATTTTCTGAATTTCAAGTTTATTCTGCATTATTTCTGATGAAGTTAAAACTCGCATCAACAGATGACACCAGTAAGTTTTTCTCAGGAATTTTTTCTTGACCTTAAATGTATTTACTTTAAGCTTGTAGTGAATGTGTGTGTGACACTTGATGTATATTGTTACGAATTTTGTATAAAATAATGTAAATAATTTGTATTTGCATGTGCAATGCCTTTACATTCCTCTATGTTATATTTATTTCATTTTAAAATTGTAATATTCACAAGCAACGCCGTCCCTTACGTTATAATTGTGATTCAATGGGAACTTGGCGAAATATTAGCGTTAGGACCAAGTTGGCATCATTTTTGGCGACAAACTTGGCGACATTGGCGACCATGTTGGCGAGTTTGGGATCCTCTGGATTTTTCTAGAAATTAGTAGAGAAATCCACTAATTTCACGATCTGTGATGCGAGCGCATCTTTCCAAAAGTTTCGGCCCCGGATATAAATAGAGAGATACTCGCCGACATTCGTAATTGTTTAAATATACCATCCTTTAAGCAGCATATCCAAGATATCTCGATTAAATTTTTTGATTCACTCAATAGCTCTGATAATATTAATATGCAAAACCTTGAAAATTATACAGCCAATATATATATATATATATATATATATATATATATATATATATATATTAGGAGGAAGCGACCCAGGAGAATTCTCCTGGACTCGTACAATCCTCCATAACTTAAATTTCTCTTTTTATTTGCTAAATTCAATTCTCTTAACTATTTTGATCCACTTTTATTTATTTATTGCATTCTATATTAATTGCTCTTGTGACGGAGTGCTCAGAGCTCCCGCTACACTCAAGACTATAACTGCAGCATGGCCGTACGCGGTCAATGCGAAGGAGGGTGTCCGCCTCGCAGAAACCCGCCGTTCGCTTTTTTCATGCTTGTTTTAAATTTTTCCCCTACTGGACATTGCGTCACCACACATCATTACACCCCCATGGGCAGCCTTTTTTGAGCCAATATCCTTATCACTACTACATCCAAATTGGAAGACACTCTCTCTTCCTCCAGATTCCAAAACCGAGCCACCAAAGATCATCGCCTCGAAGCCCTGCCTGCCGCCCCTCGTCCAATTGCTAAGCTCCATACTATCCAGCATGAAAATGCAACTTAACCAAGACTTATACAGAACTTTTTCTAGCCAGATACGGGTTTGAGGGTTCCCAGAAACCCATGTACCCGAAATTATATCCGTAGATCCCGTATTCCCCGTTATATTCCCACTCCCTGACTGCTGATGCTATTTTTAGCTGACACGATACCAGTCCCCCCGAACTGGACTCTCTCTTTCTCCTCATATTCACTTCTAGGTTTATCACATAATTGTAGAAAAAGCCTAAATTTTAGGCTGGTTCTTAGGCAAAATATTTATTTCAAGTCGTAGATCCCGTAGATCCGTAGCAACAGTCAGTCTGATTTCAACCAGCGAGTAGTAAGCATTGTTTTGATTAGCGATTAGTAGACTTGCCTTGAACTTGATCAGCGCGGCTGTGCTTGAGAATAATCATTTACATACGTGTATTTTAGACACTGCTTATTGTGTCTGAGTGCTGTTGAAGGTGTGAAATCCTTCTGTTATTTATACTGTGAATTTTGCTGCTGAATCCTGTATTTCAAGGATTGATTTTCGACAATAAAAACTCATCGCTCCTAAAGAATTGCCTTGCTATTTACGACTGATTTTGCATAAAATCCTCGAACCCCGATTTACGTAACAATATATATATTTCAAATATAACTCATTAATTTAAATTTAATTAACTAAAATAAATTTTTTTTTACCTAAGTAGTAATTGACTTTAAAATATATACTTTTTATATTACTTTTTTATATTTAGTGTCACTTGAATTAGATTATACATATAAGATTGTTTTGAGAATATAATTACAAGAAAAATTATTTAAATGGAATTTTTTAGCAAAATAAGTGAAGAAAGAATAACATATTTTTAAGGCATTTTCATTTTAGTAAAAAAATCCTCTATAATAATAATACATTGCCTATATATAGCTAGAACTAATGTACAGAGCCTAAGTAGGATTTTTGAAGAAGTTTTATTCATATTTTAATATATCAGAGTAAAGAAATTTTCACAAAAAAACTTAGTTATTGTATCAATTGACGTAAATCTCAAAATTGGGTGAATTTTTCAGAATTCCTAGTACAGGATCTGTAGAAAATTCTTAGCTATGTATATGAACAACAAAAAACCTGATTTGTTTTTTAAATAAAAATGATTTTATTCTTTTAAGTGTGAGCTTTTTCAAATATTTCATTTTTTAATTTAATGTAAATATGAATTATTTGACAAAAATTGAGAGTATTTTACTAAACTGAAAACTGAATCTCAAAGTGGACTCATAAAACATCTTGTAATTATTTTTTATCGAAAATTATATGCATTTATACTTAAGATTTTTAAGTGCAAAATTTGCTTGGAGCAAATGAAAATTTCCATATCTACCAAACTGAATTTTAATCAATGAAATGAAAAGACATATTAAAAAATAAAATAATGTCAACAAAAAAATAATTTTCTTGAAAAGTATTTTTGTTTTTCTTGAAACAAAACCGTGATTTAGAGAAAGCGGATGAATGAGTAATTTTTTTTATATTTAATGTCAGTTGAATTAAAGTATGCATATAAAATGCTTTACGAATATTATTTCAAAAAAAGTTGTTTTAATGCAATTTTTTTAGCAGAAAATTAAAAAAGAATGACATATTTTTAAAACACTTCCCTTTTTGGAAAAATATTTCTCTAATAATATACCATATATTTCTATGGATAGCAAATGCTATATTGCTAGGACTTATAAACCGAAGCTGCGAACTAAAAGTTTTTTAAAAACCACCTTATTTTCAGAGTTGCGATCAAATGAAATACAAACGTGTGTCTTTTATTAAAGTTTCTTTACACTGATGTTATAAAATACGAATAAATCCATTTATAAATGATATATTTAAAAAATATTAGTTTATAGCCAGTATAGAAATCTTAGTGATACATAGGGAAAGCATTATTGTTATAGAAGCATTTATGTATTATCATTAAAGAAGAATGGTTTGAAAAGGCTTAATTTTTTCTTCCTTTTTTGCGAAAAAAGCTCATTCAAATAGCTTTTTTCTTGTAATAGTATTTTTAAAACAGTTTTACATAAATATTTATATATATATAAATTTAACTTATATATATTAAATATCAAAAAATATCTATTTATACGCTTTTTTAAAATTACGGTTCCCAATGTATTCACCTTATTTAATTGGTGCTCTATTCTATATATGATGAGGAAATATTCCTTACATTTAAATATTCCTTATTTTTTAAGGAAAAAAACTGTTTTCCTTCCCACATTCACCATTTCTTCTCCCACAAATGACACTATAAATAAATATCTTTGTTTTGTATCTTTAATCTCCAATGGTGGTGTATGCTCGCATGAATATAAACAACTAAAAACTTCTATTGCAGGCTTCTTGTACAGCAATACTAAAATTTCTCTATATTGTTTACGATACATCTTCATCTTTTCTTTTGCATGAGATCACATGCAAAAACTCCTCTGCGTTCATACCCATATATTGGTCTTTGAAGTGATTTTCGTTACTTATTCACCTAACGTAGGTCATAGATAAAACTTTTATGACCTGAAAGGTATTCTGTGATAACTCACGCTGACGCGCGTACAGTATCTTAAAATTTTTAGTGTTTTCAGCGGAGAGAAAAAACTGCGAGTTTATTTTTGACATTCTCATTTGATTTTTCCTAGTTTTTCAATACCTCCTATTATAGTTCACACTCTCTTCCTGCATACATATATATTTATATAGCTTATTCAAATTTTCAATCGTTAATAAAATATTTTCTATTCATCCATTCAAGTTCAAATACATTTTTTAAAACTTGTAGTGGATGACACTTGATATTAATACACAGTTTTTTTTTAAATTTTAATTCATTAATTAAATTAAAAATGAATAAATAGTAACAAACTCAAAATTAATAGTCCAACAGCTTATATAGAAGGGAAAATAGTTTGTGTTGTGTCCCTGTACAGCAATGAGTTGCGCGTTGGACTTCAAATCCGAACGACATGGCTTCGAATCCCACCTGGGATGGCGTAATTTCTGAGAATGTGATTTATATTTTACTATACTATTTTATTACAATAACTAAACTTATAACCAATGAATAAATAATAACAAACAAATAAAAATTGTCTAACACTCTATAGAGAGAGGAAAATGGAAAAATTTTTTTTTTTGCAAGGAAAGTCGCTTTCTGTTTTGTCACTTAATACTGTGTGGTTCTGTCATGTAGGTACATATTTATATTAACTGTAACTATTTAATAAAAAGTAACTAAAGTAAAATTTTTCTTTGTTGACCTAAGTAGGAATTGACTTAAAAAAATTTATATTACTTTTTACAAATAATTAAGTGTTCGAAAGTAGAGATAAATCACTTTCAGGAGCATTAAGTTTAATGTAGCATAAGCATAATATTATTAATAAAATTTTGAATAATAAATTAAACAAAATTTTTTAATTTATTATATTACAAAATTAAATCTGAAAACCAAGCAAACTCTGACATTTAATACCATATAAACATAAAATTTGATATGACATATAACCGTGGTAGCCTAGCGATTATAATCACGAATTCATAGCCGGCGTGATATGGGTTGGAGTCCTGGAGCACTGAAGATCCACCATATAGAAGTCTAATGCACAATTAAGTTTATCGAGGCACAAATTCCTTCCAATGGCGTGGTTTGGTAGTTGAGGGAAGGGAATTCTAGCTGAGGTGTCGTCCTCGAATCACTTGAACAATGTTCAAACCTACGCGGTTCGTCGTCAATAGCCCTTGAGATACTTTATAGTATAAATAAATAAAACTAATAAAACTTATAAGGGAAAGCATTTGAATAACTGAAATTTCCTGAATGTGTGTTATGTTTACGCATTTTCTTCACCAGTGGTGTACTGATTTAAGATAAGTACGAGATTTTCAATCCCCGTGTTGCTTGTATGATCTTCCCTTTTCTTCGAAAAGTTTGTTGTATTTTGTTAAAATTGGAGACCTGCACCTGTCCGTAGCTCCAACAATTCTGTCTCTATATTTTTACTCTACTCTTTACCATACTATTTTCCTTCTTATTCCTTTAATCCATAGCATGAATATTTGGATCCAGAACTCAAATTCACGCTTTTTCATCATTTAAAAGCATTACATAAACCAATGCTTTCGCAAATCATATGCATTTCTTAAATAAAACCAATTCAACATTACTGTAAGTTTAAAATAATCTACTTAAACTAAATGTGAAATAATTTGTTAAAAAAATTTCAAACTCATAATAACAATTTTCGTTTAATTTTTTTAACACTTATTTTACTTCTTATAGCACCTCAAAACTTTGAACATGGCATTTCAAATTGTTCAGATTTTTGAAAAATTTTCAATTAACAATGTATTAGACTGACTACTATTCAATTCTGCAGTTATTTATGGTTTAAAAGCGCTAAAAACAGCATAAAGAAAATATTCAAATATATCTCGTATTTATTTCAATCAAAATGATTCTATGAAATTTCTAGGAATATTGTCCAGTCAATAAATTCTATAGACTAGTTGCCGCAAACGTAACCATTCTATTTATTCCTTGCGCTGTGTCTGATCAGTCGCGGGGAAGAACACTTGATCTCCATTATAGAAAAGAAAACTATGCAACATTTTGTTCTAAAATTGTTTGATTATGAAAACATTAAAATTTGTTTCAGGGCTATTTTAGGTCGAAATAAATGCATTAGTTTTTATAACAAACTTACCTTTTAAAGCAAAATCCCCAGAATTACACTTAAGGAAAGAAATTCCTGTGCGGTGTTTTTTATATTCCAAGAAAGGAAGCCGCGTTAAACGCAGGCCATAGGAGAAAACAAATGTGTCAGAGGAAATTTGCACATAAATTTTAGGAGTTATGTCTAAATATAACCCCACAGAAGGAATTTCAGAGACAAAGAAATCCCGGTCTTATCTTGTATGACTGCTGTTATATCTCCATTTTTAACCGGAGCAACTAGGGTCTAAAAGCTCGAGATATTTCTTAGATATGACCTTCAATTAAGAATATTGTTCCCCGTGGCTTTTGTGGAGATATGGCCAAACCCATTGCCTACTTTAATATCCAAATTATAAAGACAAGTGCATCTCAAAACATTCAAGAAAACGGACATGTTCAATCTGTAGACATGGTATTACTGAGTATATATATATATATATAATATAGTATATATATATATATATATATATATATATTAATCAAAATTTCTCTACAAGAGAGAGATGAATAAACATGATTAAAACTGAAAAGAATTGTAATTGCAAGATAACCAGACAACAGAATTTAAAAGGAGATATGAAAAATTAAAAAATAACAGAGTTAAATATAAAAATATGAAAGAATGGATGCTACAATATTATCAACATTGCTGACTTAGGACAGCTTATATACAAAAAAAAAATTTCTTAAAATATTTTCTATATAAAAGTGGGGTAGAACACGTTTTTTGGCCATATATATATATATATATATATATATATATATAATAGATTATAACTACAAACCATACTCACAGCGCAACTTCACAATGAAGGGCCGAAGCCTAATGTGCCCCTTCAAATTTTTGTGACCTTGGCTGATAAGTCGCACGAGCAGATGTTACCTCTGACGTGAAGTACCCCAGTGTTCAGTTTCCAAGCAAGCTTGATACTCATTCATCTACCCACTGCAGAGACGAAAGGCTAAGTCGACCTTGTCCAGCACAGTGTTTGAACCCCGGACCTGTGGCATGGAAGCGCGATACACTACCACTCAACCACTGGGCTACTACTATATATATAAAAGGGGTGTTCTCAGATGAAAAGGTGCAAAACGTAGTAACAACGTAACCGAAAACATATTTACCTATGCCGCTAGGGATGAGTGAGTGAGTGAGTGAATATTAAAGTCGCACTGTTCAGCTACACTATGGCTTTCGGTGACGGACCTCGTATTTTTGAACCATGGTCAAGTGACGAGGACGACACCTGAGCTGGGACCCCCTCTCCTAACTACCACACCCCACCAACGGGAGGACGTTTGAGCTCTCGACAGATTTAACGTGCATCGCTGCCCTACATGGCGGGTCTTTAGTGGTACTGGGCTCTAACTCATGACATGCCTGCCATTATCCGATACCTTGACCACTTGATTACTGTGGCCATGCCTCAGTGGGAAAGCGTAGTGAGACATCAAGGGATGGGAGTGGAGTGTCCGGAGGATATTAGAGCATGCGCAAGGGAAAACAGGTGCTTCAAAAAAGAGCACCGTTAAATTGACAAAGCATTGCGTGTGAGGACATGATGGCGTTCACATTGCAAAATTTGATGATTAACAAGCAGCTAGCGTTGTTCGATTTCTGATTGCGGAAGCTGTTAAATTATCCGCTATTCATCACCACGTATGGTGTGGTTCTGCTCCATGGGAACGCGCGTCCACACATCCCCAGGGTCCACACGCGGAACTCACGTGCATTTTCAAGTAGGAGCAGCTTGACCGACCTCCCTACAGCCCGGACACATTCTGCATTTTTTATGTACATGGTCCCCTGAATAAACATTTGAAAAGGAAGCGCTTCAACTAAGGCGACGAGCTCTAGGACGCGCTTTAATATTGGGTCTCATGACGGAAACAGGAATTCTGGTAACAAGGAAATCCTTTGACTCGTTAATAAATGGAATCGTTGAGCTTAGGCTTATTATGTATACTTTAAATAAAGTCTCCATTTATACCCATAGTGTCGTTTCGTACCTTTTCATTTGAACACCCCCTTGTAATATAAAGCTTTAAAATGATTTGCAGTTCATAAGAGCACCAATCACTATTCTTATTTTTCTTTGAAAATATCAAGTATGCTATGAAAATTAAAGTACAAATAAATTGTTGTAAGCAACAATATAGGAGAATACATTCAATTAGCGCAATTTGTCCAACAAAGCCGTTTTTTTTTTTATTTGCAGTTCAACAATAATATCATTAATACACAATTTTTTTTTAAAAAAAGGTATATTTGCTTTCTAGATTAGTTTTATTAAAATTATTAATTAATTTTAATTTAAAATATTATCAATTAAATTAAATTATTATGTTTTTCGCTATTCTAAACTTGATCATTGATAAAAAATCTTTTTCATTTTCCTCAGGTATTACAAAAACTTAAACTATATAGGCACATTAATTGTGCTTTTTTTTAAAAATAGGAAGCGCTTGATTAATAAAACTATAAAATATAAAATAAATAAGCATAAAGTATCGTGAGAGATTACTTAAAAAAGCGAAAATGTTCACATCAACTCTACAAATTCTGAAAATACATGAGTTGTGTATGTAAATAATAATATTTGTTTTCGTAATTCAAATATCATTATACAAGATAATCATATTTAAAGATAACGCAGGACATCTGTAACTTGAACAGTATTTATCGAAACCTATTTCATTTCAAAAACTTGCAATCAAAACAAACTCTTACCAATTGCTTGAATGCTCAATTTTCTTCTACATTTTTGTTCTATATGCAACTTTAATACTTTTTTGACATCTTAACTCGAAATATATTTTCTCCTAGAATCATTTTATTAAATTAATGCGTCTTTCAGTATTTCTGGGAGTATGGAATCGATACTAACGGCTGAGTTAACTAATATCAACTTTAAATTAATTATAGTTTAAGAAAACTAAAAAACACCCTTTTATAGTTAATCGAACTAAGTTGTAACTTAATCTTTTACTCGCCAAATCAGGAAATGGGATCTGAAATTAGTCGCCAGATGCGGGATGGGATCTGAAGGTGGAAAATCGTTAATCCTGATGATCCAAAGGAACAAAATTATTAAATTACTGTATTGTCATCGGTCCTGGACAATTGGGCAAAATTTCGAATTAATCTGACCATTTAAAGTGGGTAAAAATTGAGTTCAAAAATTCCGTTACATATAAGTGAAGCTTATAAAAAGTGTGTTAACAATAATAAAGATATGTTTATCAATTCTGTAACGGTTAAAGACATTTTATTTATTATATTGTATAGACCCCTCTTTCTTCACACATTCTTTTTATCCCTTTATGAGAGGAGGAGGAAAAGATTCTTTCATATTTATTTTTCAAAGGAAAGAAAACTAAAAATACTCCAGGAATCTATTTTTATCAATTCTGTCAATTTCTATTTCCACGTTTTATCTAATGTCAAGTGTTTAAATCGGTTTTATATAAGATTTAAATTAAATTTCACTCGCAAGCTTAAATCATAATGTTTCACTCTGAATTTGGAGCTCCTTCTTGAAAACTCATGGAAAGGAATGATATGTATAGAAATTATTCAGAGACTATTTTGGGAATAAGGCGTGATATTTTATGAAAATAAGCAAATGTTTGAGAAAACGTTCTATATTTGATTATAAAGGCGTGTTTAAAAGAATATTCGATGTTTATATGTAGAAAATATTCCTAATCAGATACAACAAATTGACATTAGTTTACATGAATGGACTGTGCTGTTATGCACACAATAATATAGTTTAAATCCCAGTGAATATATATAGTTCTTTTAAGACTATCTTCTATAAATGTCAAGTGGATTCAGTTGCCGAATAAACATGGTTCCGAACTATTGGAAAGCATTGTCAAGAAAACATTGTTGTGCCACTGTAAGTCCTACAGTGTAGGAGGGGGGAAGAAGAAGCAGACATAATCTAGAATAACTAATTTTATTTAACTTTACGAAATACACTTTTATCGCTTCACTTTCGAGCAATAAGAAATCTTAACCCGAAATCAGATAAATAAACTATCTAAACTACTTATATTAGTACGAGAGCTACAACGTTAGAAAAAAAAGAATTTTAAAAAGCTATTCTTTAATATATTTTCTCTATGTCTTTCCAAACAGCTTACGAGCTACTTGAATGCCGGTAACCGATGCGTTTATTAATGCGCATCATACCTTTTCAAGAAAAAATATTGGTTTTTAAATAATTTTAGGAAGAAATTTTTCTTTTCAACTAAATTAAAACGTTTTTAAAAACATGAATTTATAAATGACAAACATTTTGTTATTGAAAATAATGTGCCAGCTGCCATTTTTATAAAACAAAAATAATTAATTTCAAACCATTTAAAATGTCTGTAATTTAATATTATTTTCTTTATACGTAAATAAAAGTAAAAATTTAATTTGCATGACATTCATTCAATTGTTCACTTAATAGTTAGGCCGATTTATTGGTGAAGTATACCACGGTATTATGCCTGTCGTTAAGAGACAGTTGTAATGTAGGTAGGCGGAAGAGGGATAGGATTACTTTAACTATTTAAAGTATTCGGAAAAAAATTATTTTTATATCTTCAATGATGAGTATGATAAAAAATATTAATATTTAAATTCTTATTAAAATAATAATAAATAATTGATTAAAGTATTTAAACAAAAGGAAAATATTTTTTTTAAATATAATATAAATTTAATTGTAACTGAATAAAATATTTTTTTTAAAAGTTAGAGGAAAATAGCCATTGTTCAATAACAGATCCTCATTTCTATTTATATTATGTTTAGGTAATCACAATCTATTTTTCCTGAAATATGTACTTTCTTTCCGTAATTTAGTGTCACAAAAAATTGATGCATCTCCATAGTGGCCATCATCGTCTCTGCTCACATTATTATCAATATCATCATCATTATTATTATTTTGCGTTTTATTTTGGTTTTCTAGTAGTGTTGGTTCTGGAGCGGAAAAAAACTTCATTTTTTGGTCATCATGGTCTAAATAATAATTTACTCTTTCAATTTATCATATATAAATAATACTTTACTTTTTACGATACTGTCAGCAACATGATGGAAACTGCTCCCCAGCAACCAAACGAAGTCGTATTTATCATCATTGATGATCCACCCGGAAGCTACCAGCGATAAAGATGATGGATATTTTAATGAGCCTTCCAAAACTTTGTCACATACCGCACTCGAAATAAATGCTGATATAATTCAGCTTTACATGGTGGTAAGCTGGATGAATCAAAACTCGACATTTCTTTTCGAAAGTAGGGTCATCGGGTTTTTTCGATTGATAAGTTTTGGAAAATAGATAGAAGGGAACATCATTAACATTGGAATAGTCAGGCACTCCATACATCTGACATGTAAATCTTTCCAATTTCTTCATCGTCAGTTATAATCTCTTGACATGCTAACTAGTACTTGACAGATGTTTCGAGCAGCTTGAAGGGCCTTAGTTTACTTTTCCAAAAAAATGCTGGGATGTAATCGCACCCTTTTATTGCGTGAAAACATGGTAGAGCTTTCGATAAAGAAATACCAAGTCCTTGGTATAAATCATTGATGGCCCATCATCACGCCCCATTAGATTCAAAACTTCAAAGATGCATCCAGATGATCCATATTGTCAAGAAGTATAATCAGAATATCGTAGTCTGAGCAGCGTACAACAACTTGAGCGTCAACGCTTATCTGGTAAAGGCGATATATAATTCGAGTATCAGTTTCATGTTCTTCACATGATAATGATTCTTCAATACTTCTAATAATGTGGTTATTTACAATGCGATACGAATAACACTCATCGAAGCTTAGATAAATAGTTTTATTCCCAACAAAAGGAAGCATGTTATCGTTAGCCCAATGATCAATCAAACATTTCACGAGAGCTTCCTTGAACTGAGTATTTTTGATTTCGCCAGCAGAATTATGTGATCGAATTTGATCAAATCCGATGGAAACTCTACTGGTTGTTTCGCTGCAACGTAAGCGCTCACAATCTTTTATGGAAGGTGAGAAATACCGATCAAACACAATGTCAATGCTAGAAATAATTTTAAGCAATTTTTTTATACGCCATCGAAAGTTTGCTATACTTCTTTCATGAGGTGTAACATGAATAAACCGTCTAAAATTGGAAAGTTTCACCTCTATGAAACACTGCTTGACGTTCAACCACTGAAGTGTCCGGCAATAACGGCGTAGAACTGGATGAAATAGGATGATTTGTTAATGAAATAGAAATGTTGTCACATATATTACGATATTTGGCCATTACGGAAGTAAAAGAGAACTGTAACCTTGTCTGTGTGATATATATCGGTAGAATTAATTTCCTCCGGTAACTTAATGTTGTTACATTTTGAGTGAAAACTAACACGTACACTTCAAACTTCTTTACATTTTTTTTCAATTTTTGTTCAACAAAAGTTGTTTTTTTTTTCATTTTTGCCATTACAAAAAAAACACATTTCCTTTTATTAGCCATTATAATATTAAATTTTTTCTCAAAACGACGCAAAACAACGACCAACGTAAACATATGACTTGGAACTGAAGCAATCTTGAAAACATGCTCTGCCGCAATTATTGTATCTTTCTCACGCAGCCAGGGATCGATTAGCTAATCTATTTTACGTATTACTATTTTTATAACCATAAATCGGTCTGATTATTGAGTAAACAACCGAATCAGTGTCTGGCAAATTAAATTTGTACTTATTTATGTACAAATAAAATAATATTTTAATTACAGACATAAAATGGTTTGAAATTAATTACTTTTGCTTATAAAAAATAGCATTAGGCACATTATTTTCAATAACAAAAATATCTGGCATAAAAAATTCATGCTGTTAATAACCTTTTGAAAATTAGTGAAACAGAAAAATTTCTTCCTAAAATTATTTAATAATCAATATTTTTCCCTGCAAAAGTAGGATGCGCATTAATAAACGCAACGTTTACTGGCAGCCAGGTAGCCCGCACGCTGTTCGGAAGGGCCTAGAGAAGGATATACTAAAGAATCATCTTTTCTAAAATTCTTTCTCTAAAACGCTACTAGCTCTTAGACTATATTGATTAAAGCTCCTTGAATTATTTTTCTTGAAGTCTGATAGTTTGATCAGCTCCAAGTTTGGTTACTTAATTACTACCTCTAGGGGTTTTTCCGTCAAATATAAATCTTAAGATGTGCGACCACCAGTCGCTACCTACTAATTCTTGGAAATCAGCTTAACCATTATCGCACTCAACAACTGGCACTTAAATAGTGTTTATATTTGCATAAATCAAGCCATCTCTGCTGCGGAAAGCGGTTTTTAAAGAATTTTATACCCAGGAGGATTAGTAGAAGATCAGAGTGAAGGAGTGAATATAAACGTCGCACTGGGCTACACGAGGGCTTTTGGGTGTAGAAGACCAGAATAGAACACGTTACAGACTTGCCTGTGTTAAATTTTACTACTCTTGAAAAGACAATCTACCACGTAACAATATTCTAACATAGCGACACTTAAAAAATGAACTAACTGGTTAAGAAAACATTTGAAAACATTACGTGAGCACATTTTGTCTGTTCCCCAGCAAGTTACTCTACGGAGAGAATAAAGTGCGCACCCCTTCAACAAAGAAGCTAAGAAGAACTGACCCAATTGATTTTGTAGCAATTCACGTTCCTAAATCGCGTTATAAAAAGGGGCCTTTTAAAGAAATTGAAGGAAAGGAAAAGAAAAATGATTTTTTTTTCTGCACCGTGATGAAACTAGTGTAAATAAAGACCATGCAATAAAATAGTTGGCTGCATTAAGTAAAATATATTTTAAACTACTTTAACTTCCAATTTATTCAAAAGCCGTGTAGTAAACTGGACTCAAGTCTGTTTTGTGTTATGAGTTCCCCGAGTTAATGTTCTAAAGTCCTTAAAAAGTTTTAACTCAAAACATACGTTCAGATTTGACTAAAAAGGCGAACTTGATTCTGCATAAAAGAAATTACCGTAAAATCCGGCAAAAACGCGCACTTTTATCACAAAAAATAATACCGAAATTTTTGGGTGCGCATTATACACCGGGTATAAAAATGTTAGCTTTAAAAATAAAAGAAACATGAGCACAGAAAAAAATTAAGACTTCTGTATGTATCGAAATACTGTTTATTTAAAAGAAATGACATGCTTAATGAACTTTAAGGGTTGTAGTTCTAAAATTATACTTTTTTTGTAAGGCTTGGCATAACACATCAAAAAAATTATTTCATAAGAGTATTGTATACTTGCATTTCATGTCTCTTGGTAAAAAAAGGGGTGTGCGTTATCCGGCGAAAATGTCTAAAAATAAAAAATTCAGTTTGAAAGTATGGGCGAGCTTCATACGGTGGTACGCGTTATAAGCCAAATTTTACAAGGTAACAGCTTTCTCAAAGCATTATTTTTGAAAGTATGTTAATATAAATAAGAGAAAATGAGAAGTGTGTTATATTTCTTACAAATACAACTCAAGTATCCTAATATTCATCTTCTGTTGTTGTTTTTTTAAAAAAGAAAGAAAAAGTAATTTTTGATAAAAAAATTCTAAGTTTGTGAGTTTAGTCTGTGATGTCCGAAATATTGGAAAACGCTGGTTTTATAACAGAATCATAACTCAAATTTAATAAAAATAGAGTTTGCTGTTTTAAGTATAATTAAATCATGTTACTTAAAAATCATCACATATTCAGTTGAAAAGAAAAGTAATAACTTCAAAGAAATATTTCGTTGCATTTACGTTCTAAAATAGTTCATAAATCCCCGTTATTTTTATTTGTTTCGTTTTTATAATTGCTATAGATGTTCTTAGAACATTCGTTAACTTTAATGACCATCAGTAAAATCATTACAAGTTTATTCTGCAAACATTTAAGTTCATTAAAAATGTTACGTTTTATTCTACTAATGTCAAAAACTTATTCAAAATATTGCATCTTAAAAAATTCCTCCTGATTCTATCTTTATCCGGAATTATTAAATTCACATTTAAAATGTTAACTATAAGGACGTATAAGCAAAACTCATTATACAATACTAACAATACTAACTTTTCAAGATAATATTAACTTTTGACTTAGTATTGTTTTGACAACTCGTTAAGACAATACGTTTAAGACAATACTAACGTTTCAACGGTCAAGGCAATACTAACTCAGTTTTAGCGAGTGAATCCCTATTTATAGGTCTCACAGATCTTTCGCGAAAGATCTGCTTACGTCAATGATCGTGATATATTAGTAGATTTCTCCGGTATTTTCCAGAAGCATCCATATGGTCAGCAACTGCCCAAAAATGATGCCAACTTGACTCAATCACCAATATTTTGCCAAGTTTCCATTGAATCGCTAATATAATGTAAAGAAGGGCGTTGCTTGCGAATATTGCAATTTTAACATAAAATAAAGACAACAAAAAGTAATATTAACGTGAAAAAATATATAATATTTACACGATTTTAAGTATTTCATTGTACAAAATTGGTAACAATATATATATTTATAGATAATTCGAATAACTTAAATATATATATACATCATTTTATCGTAAAATAATTACTTTGGCTGGTTTCAGAGTAAAAATTAGAAACTGTTTACGTATTTTAATTTAATTTTTTTTAAATTATTTTTTGGGTATTTGTCATTTTGAAAATATTATATAAAATTTTTGTTTTAAAATCGAAAAAATAAGAGTTTTATGTTTCATTATCTAATAATCAAACTCCCTATCAACAGTAATTTTATTTCTTTTAATTATTAACAAAGAAAAATCTCGAATCTAGGGTTTCAAGTGTCCCGAATTTCCTTACATCTCCCATTTTTCTTGAATAAATCTGCATATTAAGAAGAAGAATTGTTTTCCGCTCTCCATGAACCAATCGTTACATTTAGATCCATCAGTTTCATTTTAATGCATACCCCTTATTAATCAAATAAAATATTACGACATTGTTAATATACGCGTGTCTATATTTACAAAAGCTTATATGTTCCTGCCCTTCCCCCCAGAAAAAAATCCGGCAAATGTAGTAGCATTTAAAGATACCAAGATAAATGTTCCTTTTTTTCTCATCTCCATTAAAAGAATCTCTAAGAGAAGAAAAAACTGCTGGTTTCTTACAGTCTACACCCCCTTGGAAAAAAATGTATCGGTGAATCTATGCGTTTATCAGGGGGGCGGAGGTGAACTGAGAAATGATTGATCATCAGCCAAATGGCTAACAACGCCAAGCAGCTGAAGGAGATTGCTTGTCCTTTTACTTGTTCTTTTTTTTCTGTTCTAGAATAATAGGAATTATACAGAATATTTTTTTTTCCTGTGCGTGTACAAATGTGAGCTTACTGCTTTTTCTTTCTTGGATTTGATACAACTTGCAGAAGCAGAGGTGGATTTCTTTTTTAATTTTTTTTTCTTTCGGCAGTAATTTGCAGTGATGTCTTTTCTTGTTTTATTCAAGAGTTCTTTCTTTTTATTTTTATTATTTTTGCTGTTGTTGCTTCGAAAATTTTTTTTTAATATCCTTGATGTTTATACAGAGGGAAACTTGTGAAATAAAAAAAGCATTTGTGTGTCTTAAGCTTCGAGCGAATTTTCGCAAACAGCCACACGCTAAATTTTTGTTAGGGGAAGGATTTATTTATTAGATACTTTAAGGGATTCTAGCTACCAAATTTCTATCTTTTATTAAAAAAGAAATTCGTTTTACATAATATCAAAAAAAAAATTGTTCAATAATAATAATTTTAAAGATAAAAATCTCGAACGAAGTATAAAATTGCACTGAAAATAGTGCCCTTAAATACTTTGCACATATTTTTAATCATAATTTTCTTATGAATAATTTGAATGAAATATTGGAAGCTGTTGACGCAAAACTCTTGACACGCTACGTTGCATTTGAAGTCATATTTAAGAGCCAGTAATGCTGCTATCACCTCATTTTACTGATTACACTCCAGATATACCAGATCAAATATACTAGATATCAAATATAAAAGCCTACGAAATTCTTTTTGAAATAAATTTTAATTTGTTCTCGAAATCTTTAGTAATTACAATATATTTTCTACTAAAAATAACTAAAACACACGCATACATCCACAAAAATCTCATAAGTATTGAAAGTTCAAAAATATACAACTATTGAAAATTCAAAAAAATCCACAACCTCAATTTCATGTGAGGCAAATGAAACGCACAGTCGCTGTCAAATGTTCGACTCTATTTGTGTTTCCCTGCAGCATCGTGGGATGAATTCTGAAAGACTTTCTTTTTTTTTCAAAATATTAGCATCCTTTAAGCTGGACTGTTTAAGGTCCATCAATTTTTATCGCCAAATATGGCTATTTGGCGTAATTCAGAGATTAAATTTGTCACCAAGTTCACTCCAACATATTTTCTCAATGTTATGGAAAGAAAATTCTATCTTGATCTACATATGCAGTTTACGACCACACTACTCTTTCGGCATAAAAGTAAACAAAGACCTCCGAAGTGTACGCAATATTCTAAGACGAATATGACATTTTTATCGAATATATTCCTCAATATCAAATGTGTTTGCAATTCAAAATCTGTAAAAATTATTCGTGCGCATTTCTCAATGTTCATGCACATCATACTTTCCCGATAGAATTTACAAATTCGAAGTTTTCTTAGCTGTCTCTCATAAATTATATTAGGCGTTATTAATTACCCACTTCATTGATTATTTCATATTGCTATATGAGTATATACTGTTTTTAAGTTATTCACATATCGAAATCCTAACATTAGGCTTTAGATTGATTGCATTTAAAGATGTTCTTATTGCCCTAGCTTTTTGATTAAAAAAAAATTTATATATCAACACTTTTGTAACCAACTTCAAAGGGGAATGGGGACCGGAAATTGACTCACATCGATTTCCGGAAAACTAGTTCTAAGCAAATCTTTACTCAACTAAAGAAACATGTATTTTAAATTTAAAGTCTGTTGGTCGAAAAGTTCAATCATTGGAATTTTTAATCTATTACATCCCACCCCTTCCCATCTTTGGAAATCAATTTCCGAAAAACCAGTTCTTAGTAGTTCTTTACAAAAGAAACATATTTCCTAAATTTTAAGTTAACGTGGGTGTGAGAGGTTTCGAGGAAGAAGCAGGCATGATCATTAAAATAGCTAATTTTATTCTATCTTTAGTACTTCATGAAGAAAACAAATTTATAACTTGACACAGGAAGCAATAAGAATTCCTAACCCGTAATCGGATAATTAGATTATCGAAAGTATTTATCTGGATTGAAGCTCCATGTTATAATCCTTCCTGAAGCTCGATAGCACAATCAGCTCCAAGGCTGGTTACTTAACCACTTCCTGTCGGATTCTTTGTTGACTATTAATCTTAAGATGCGTGATGTTTACTTTTACTAACACTTGGGTTTCACGTTCAACGATCAATGCCTAACCATTAACTCGCATACTCAACGATAAGCACTTAAATAATAGTTACATTTGAATAAAATCAAGTCATCTGTACGGAAAGTGGTTTTTAAACTAAAATCACTGTTAAAGAATATTTTCTGCAAGAGGATTAGTAGAAGAACTCGAATAGTACCCGTTACAAAGTCCGTACATCAAATCGTTTAGAAAGAGAATTTTTAATATAAACATTCCCGCAACCCCTTTTAAGATTTGAGAGATTTCCACATAACTCTTTCAAAGTGCACCTTTACTCATCTGGAGAAACCTACCAGCCAAATTTCAAGTCTATAGGTGCAATCTTTCAGAAATCTCCGATTGAGTCAATTTTCTTCTCTTTTTATATGGATTCATTTTTAACTGCAGTATAAAAAAAGTAATATTGTAATGCCGGATGGCTCCTGCTTCCATCTGAAGCCCCTCGTCTACCCGCAGACCCGGCTAGGTGTAAGAGAAACTGAATAATCAACAGCATGATTTCACACTAACTATTTTATTGTTACCAAAAAAAATTAATCAGACACAATAACAATCTAATTAAGATAACTGATCAGATAGTAGAGCGTGGATGTGAGATTCAATAGCATGGGGATAATAATACGGCCCCTCAACTGATTCCACGATAGCTTAAACACGCTCAATATAAACTACGTCGCACACTAATAAGTTTACTTCCAATTAAACAAGGATCACGATGCTTGTAAATTTATGAAGCAGATCCTACACTTGAATCTTTGTTGAAGATCCTTATCTGGATTTAATCACTGTCGTTGGATCCACTCTCAGTAACCCTTTTCATGGACAAACTTCAAATTCCCTTAATAATTCCACGATCTTTCACTCTTCAAGTAAACAAACTAACTCACCAGCTAACTTTCCAACTCTTTGCCAATCCCCCAAACTCAGAATACCGAATTAATATAATATACTTCATTTGCATAATCACGCTTTCTTACTCGGCGAAAGTTGGTGGAAATAATTATTTTTTCCCGAGAATAATCCCCAAGGAATTAGTAGAATCGCGTATAGATCCGTCACAATATGCCGTATTGAATTTGACTAGTGTACAAAAGTATTTATTTTACTACTTGTCTCAAAGAAACTAATCAATAGATTGTTAGTATTCAATTGCAAAATTATTTTGTGAAAAATAAATCTTTATCCCTCCCATATGATCAACATTGAAAAAAATGCATTGAAAATATCCCAAGGAATACTTTTGCATTTCCTTATACAGAAAATATTTTCCAAGTCATCGAGACATAGCGACAGCAGGAATTTCAATCGGATCTCATAAGAACTTTTCCTGTGACTTTCGTTATGCAAATTAATGACAGAATTCTTTGGAAAACACGTATGAGAGTTCTAAGAGGAAAAACACGTAGAAAGCAAACAGAAGAAAAAGGAACTTTTCTCTACAAGACGTCTATGGGATTACTTTATGCTTTGTACCTTTGTAAAAATTCACAACCCTCCACATCAAAGCTACAATTGAAAGATATTTGCTTATTTATGATGTCATTTGTGACAAAGAGGACGCCAAACTTGAGAAGGAGCATAGTTTCGAACGAATGTTGTTTATTTTTGCTTGAGAAATACTTTTTTAGTAGGATCTAAAATACAAACACAAATTATATCTAAAAATTTGTGTCAAAGATAAAATCAATGATGGTTTTGTTGTACTTTTAATAATTTTTTTTTTGAGGATTTACTAAGAATTCAACGAGGATATTTATTTTTTAGAATATGATAGTTGATATACTATGATTGAGTATGGTAATTTTCAAGATAGGATAGTTGATTTTACACTGCTGGCTACTGTAAATGCAACACCAAGAAAGATAAGAGGTAGCAAAACAAAATTTATTTTGTAGATAACATGTTGACCAAGTATCAAATGATTAAATTTACAGACTTCTGTGAAGTGTGGTTCCTGCCAGAATCAGTAGCCAGAGTAGCCACCATTGTTGGAGATCCCCGCTGCCACACGCCTCGGTATTGATTCAAAGAGACTTTGGATGTGTTCTTGGGGTACAGCACACCAAGAAGCTTCCACACGTTGCCAAAGTTGTTCTGGTGTGGCAGCTGGGGGTGTAATCTGGGTCAATCGTTGAGCAACGATGGAACACATGTTTTATATCTGCGAAAGATCCGGAGAGCGAGTCGGCCAGGGAAGCAATTCAATCTGGTGATTGACGAAGAACCTTTGGACAATGCGTGCCACGTGTGGTCGCGCATTATCCTGTTTAAATATGGCTGTGGCCAAGCCCTGAATGTAAGGAAGAACAACTGGCTCCAACACCTCGGAGATGTAGCAGTGGCTGTTTAAAGTACCGGCCATGCGTACAAGAGGAGTGCGAGAGTAAAATCCAATACTGGCCCATACCATAATACCCCATGCAGGACCAGTGTGGCGGTGCATAACGAAGCTCTGTTCACCATCCTCTCTCCACGGTGTCTCCAGACTCAAATCCGACCATCGTAGTGATACAGACAGATGCGTGACTCGTCAATAAAGACAACTTCATCCCATTCTGCCGTCCACGTCCTTCTTTCATTGCACTATTGGCGGCGGAGACATCTGTAGTTCTGCGTCAAGTGTAGACCAAGCAATGGACGTCTTGCGGTCAGACCACTCTGCTGTAAACGGCGTCGAATGGTACGCGCAGACACTGAATGATGCGTTACAGGCTCAATGTGCTGTACTATGGTTCGTGATGTGACTGAGCGATCCGTCACTGCCTTGCGCACTATTTTCCTGTCCTCACGTGAAGTGATGCATTGAGGTGGATGCGATCGACCACGTCGGTCCGACGTACCCTCCTGCATCCAACGGTCACTTATCCGCATTACAGTTGTTTGGTTACCTCCAACACGACTACCGATTTCCCTGAAAGATAATCCACAATCTAAGGTAGGCCACTATCCTTCCTCTGTCGAAAGCGGATACTTGACCAAAAGCTGATCGCTGTTTCCTACGACACATAACTGATCGTTCTTTGAAAAAACCACAAGAAAAACACAATTGCCGAACTTGAAATCGTCGAAATCTCCAAGCCTTAAATAGCGCTTTGAGGTGGCGCCACAGGCGTGCGTGATGTGTGTCTGCGCTGAAATTCTAATCATTTGTGTATCTTACCTCCGCTAATGCATGTTGTAAATTTCATGTTATTTGCGTGCTTCCTTCAGGGTGTTGCATTTTCGGTGGCCAGCAGTGTATTTAAGGATTTTGTTTTAAGTTCTGATGGGTGTTTTGTGAGTAATGGTAACGAACTTGTAGCTGACATGTCATGAGTTCGATCCGCAGTGTTAATGAAGACCCACTGTGTATAGGCTCTGATGCACGTTAAATCTGTCGAGGCTTAATCCTCCCGTTGGAGTGGTGTGGAATCTCGGAGAGGGAGTTACCAGCTCTAGTGGTCATACTCGTCTCTTGACCATGATTTAAAATTACGAGGTCCGTCGCCAGTAACTAAGGTACCGTGTTATTCACTTGACCGAGGATCAGAATTAGGAAGTCCGTTGCCAATAAACTTCATGTTGCTCTGAAAATAATAATTTGGAATAATTCATAAATAAACAATTGATCAATCATAAAAAAGACTAAAATGTGAATTATTAGTTTTGATTGGGATTTCTATAAATGTATAAAAATTGAACAGTGAATAAACAGACTTCGATTAATGTATAACTTATCTACTCAAACAAAGAGAGCGTGGAATGTAATACTTATTGAGCGACGGTTGGTTCGCCGTGCTCCGTGGTTAAAGTCTATAGGAATACTGAAAATAAATGTAAACAAAGAGGACTACTAGCGCCATCTGCACATACGGGTCGTAACAAGTGTTATTTTTTCGGTATATTCAGTGATTATTCTTTCATATTGCTTGTACTTTCAAAATAAGCTTTTATATGATTCATAATTACATTTATAAAACGTTATACTGCTTACAAAATCCATATACAGTGAAAAAGTTATTCATATTTTGATATTTAGATGATTTAAAAGACAAAAAGAGACAATTTTAAACTTAAAAGAGAGAGAGAATTGAAACTGTTCTTACATCTTCGAGCACCACGGAAGTCAAGAAGTATAAGTATTCAAATCTCCTTTTAATATATTTTGCCATAAATTCTTCTTTAAGTATTATTTAAATAGTGTTTAAACAGCTATACTTTAAATGCTTTTTAAATCATATTTCAACAGGAAATAGTAAACCATGTCATTTGAATCACAAAAGTCTCGCCTATGGCATTTTTACCTTGAATAAATGATGGAATTCTGTTCGAAAACGCGAGCCTGAAATCAAAGGTGAAGAAATGTTCGAAAGCAGATTAAAGGAAGTACAGAGTATTCCTGTGCAACACGACTACAATAAAGTTACTTTGTCGTTTGTATTCATGCGAGAATTTTTATTTCACATCAAAGGAACATACAATGGAACGATGTTTGTTTATTTATGATGCCATTTTGAAGGGAGAGAACACTGAGAGAACAAAATAGAAGAGTTTTATTTGAATATTATTTATTCATGCTTGCAGAAATATTTCCTCGTAACATATGGATTCGAAGACAAATTAGATTTAAAAATGTGTAGCCAAGAATGAGAGTGTTTTACTTTATATGAAATTTAACATTTTGCGTGACTTACTATAAAGAATTTCTTTATGAACTGGAAGTATTTAATGTGATAACTGATTAATAAAAAACTCTTATACTTCCCACAAGAAAAAAATTTTGAAGCTTTGAAATTAACACCCACAAGAAAAAAATTTTGAAGCTTTGAAATTTACAATCAGCTACCCGTTTCAATCTGTAGCATGTTCCTAACTATTCTCACGAAAAATATGTACATAGTTTATATGTTTGAATGCTTTGACTTATAGTCGAATCGATATAAACCCATAACAGTAATTTCTGTTTAAAGTATAATAGCCATTATATCCAAATTAGAAAATATTTCTGTATAATAATATTAAAAATAATTAATTTTTTAATTCTTAATCGGTAGCCTTCGATACTTTTTAATTTGTTATTCGAAAGATACATACACATAGTGAAGTAAATACACTCATGTACAAAATTAAGGTCACATTCATAAATTCTATGAGAACTGATGAACTATTCAGTGCATTGCCACGAAACTTAACACAGAGACATGTTATAATCTAAAAAAGAATATAGCAATTTTGAAATAAAATAAAGGTGTTATCAAAAAGTGTGAAATCTTGAAGAGATAAAGCATTTAACTCAGGAAAAGTCTGTCTTATATGGAGTGTGACACTGTGAACTGCTATATAAGCCTCACAACAAGCTACCATACTGTTTTAAGAGGGTTTTAATAAGTATCTATGGCAACAATACCCATTCCTCCAAAAACGGGATTTTTATTCCCTGGTGGAGGGGGTCCTGGGAAGAGAGCTATGTTGAGAAATGGCCTTTCCTATTCCGCCCCAAACACATTCAACAGAATTGTGATATGGGAGCTCGAAGGTTAATCCATACGGCGAATATCAGCTCCTTCATGAAGTTCATCTCAGCAATATGAGTTATGTGTGGTTGCAGATTATAGTCCATAAAAATGTGTGGGGGAGGGGGTCTAACCGCACTCCTCTCTCTCTCTGTGTCCTGCACGTCTCTAGGTGTGAGGGGAAAGAAAGCATCACCAACAAAATCCATAATAACAATTAGATTTATTCAGACTTTGAACACACACTTAAACAATCTCAAGTAAAAATATGAGAAGAAACCTAGGAGTGATATCTAAAGCGTCGATTATTCCTAATATTCAACTCTAAGTAAACCCGACTACCAGAAATAGATAACAAGCACTAATGAACCCATAGTCGATTCTGATTATACTATCTTAAATCTTCAATCTAATAATTTAATCTCAGCAATTACTTTCTTAACGCGCGTTACGTTTGTGAAGGAAATATTTCAGTGTTCACACTTACTTAACGGCTCCTTCTCTCTCACATCTACAAAACCTAGACTTTATATAGTCAAACTAATTTACATCTATCTCGTGTTCTTCTTGAAAGGCTGTGAATTAATGTAAATGCTAGCCCCAAAGTTTTTCCAAGAGGATTAGTAGGAAATATCTGGCGAATAGACCCGTCACAAATGTAGTCTTGGCCCATTAAAACCCAGAAAAACCTTGCATAGTTTAAACCTCACTCATTCTTATAACGCTGCAAGTCGACAGTACCCGAATCGAAAACCTACAGTGGTATACATCTGCCCAACAATATGCCACCACACACAAGATTCCTTTTATCACTAAATCTGTCGATTTTTGTTACGTAGGAAGGATAACAGTGAACTCCAATTTTTCTTCAGGTAAAGACTCGACGAGAATCACTTTGTCTTGTATATTTCAACTCATCACTGAAGAGAACACGCCTCCATTCTTGAAGTGTCCAAGGCTGATATTTTCAGCTGCACCATATCCATTCTTTCCGGATGAATGCAGTCAAAGGGACGCACCAAGCTGGATGTCGGGGGCGTAAAGACCAATATCTGTAAGACGACTGTTGATTGTTTGGCTGGAAATTCTTCTTCCAGACACAGCAGCAAGGTCATAAGTAATATGAGGAACTGCTGTTCGCCTATGTCGGTGTCACTTAATGCCCAGTAGTGATCCTGTGCAGATGTCGATGCTCTCTGTCGACCATGGTCGACGTTCCTGTTGAAAGTACCACTTGCTTTGTTGAGGCTGGTGCCACACAGCAAAGAACTATTGTATAGAGGGGTTGATGCATTTTATATACACTCATGGACAAAAAAATTAGCGCACCAAGAAGGAGTCGTCAAAATAAATTGAAATTTTACATTCGTAGTGACTACTTTGATATAAGTAAATGATCAGAAAATCAAAGAAAAAGGATCATTTATTTCAGAGAAAAAGGCAAAAGAACGGAGGATTTAGTAAACTGTTGAACCGCGTCTAGCGCGAATGCACGATGAGATACTATTGGGCATTGAGGCATACAAGTTCTGTATGATGTCTTGAGACATTTCGTTCCATATTTACTGTAACCTTGCCTATAGTTCATTCAAACTCGTGGGATGCCCAATTCGCCGTCCAAGATGATCTCAGATATGCTCCATTGGAGACAAATCTGGGGATCTGGCAGGCCAAGGAAGGGTAGCAACAGTGTGGAGACAGTCTTGTGACAGCTTTGCCGTGTGAGGCCGAGCATTGTCTTGTGGAAAATTGCTCCTGGGAGCCGTTGCATGAGTGGCAACACATGTGGTTGCAGGATGTCATGGATATACTGCTGGGCTGTCATGGTGCCACGGATCAATACCAGGGGTAAACATGTATTGTAAGCAATGGCACCCCATACCATCATACCAGGTGTGGTAGCGGTGTGTCGCTGTAAAACAAAGGCAGGATTGAGGCGTTCACCACGGGGTCTCCACATACGAGCACGATTATCATCACTGCTGAGATTGAATCTGGATTCGTCGCTAAAGACGACCTGCTTCCATTCCGTTGCAGTCCAGATTCCTCGTGCGCGGCACCACTCCAAAGAAGGCGTCGATGGGTGGGCGTCAAGGGCAGCACACGTAATGGGCGCCGCAATCCCAAATGTCCTTCAGCCATTGTATGGTTCGACAAGACACAGGGGCCCCTAGTGAAGGAGCTATCTGTGACTGGGTGGCAGCCGATGAAGCAGTTGGCTGTATGCGTGCATTTCTTACGATGTGGCGGTCTTCTCGACGACTGGTCGATCGAGAGTGTCCTCGGCCTGGTCTTCGTGTAAATGACATCTCTCGGATCCACTGATCCCAACACCTCTTCACAACACAATCAGTGAGGCCTAATTGACGAGCTACTCGCCTAGCTGACCATCCAGCTTCCCTCATGCCGATGATTCTCCCCTCTCAAAAAATGCGACAGCTGCTCATATTGTCTTCGAAAACGCCGTAATGGCATGTTTACCTTAGCCCTTCCTTTGTAAGCGATACAACACACTCAAACAATTTTTGGTTACCTGTTTTATACTCCATAGAGAACGACGTTAAACGCCCTCTACCAGCTATACGTAAGGTGCAATCACGCTGCATTTATAATCATTTGCATATCTCCCCGACATGTACCTTCACGCCTAGTTTCGTTACGATCCCGCAATTATTTCATGGTGCACTATTTTTTTGTCCATGAACGTATAAAATAAAATTTCTATCAGTTTTTCTTGAAACATTTTTAAATTATGAGGAGAAACTTGTTTGTGACCTTAACATTGTACGTGATTCTAGATTTATTTTTTCTTATATACACTGCTCAAAAGCGAGCACAAAAACTTAAGAAATCGTTCAGGATAGTCATGCTTGGGCATAAAATGGAGAGTGCAGGTGTAACAAAACTCAATACATCAAAAACAAAAGCTTTTGCTGTATTGAGACTAAAATAAATAAATATATGGTAAATTTAATTCTTCTGAAGGGTATAAAGAACATTTATTGATGTTTCAGGCCAACTATTTGGTTGCATTTAAATGACAAAAGAGTAATTGTTTAGAATTGATACATGATATTTGATATGGTATGTGTGATCTCCTCAATCAGTTAAAACTTCCGCACATCTATTTAGCATTAATGTGACGAGGTAATCGGTGAGACTTTGGGGAATACTGTTCCACTCTTCAAAAAGTTCAATCTCCACGTCCCGGTAAGGAAGGCAGTGATCTCACTGAATGCGTTGTTCGAATGAGTCCCAAGCATACTGGATAAGAATTAATTCATTAGAATATACTGGTTACTCCATACGCTGTATTGTTTCAGCTTTAAGAAAGTTCTTGACAGGACGAGTTGTATGATTCCAGACAATTTCGAGCATTAAAAGAAAGGAATCACCAATGGCTGTAAAGTAAAGTACGACATGGGTCTTGAGATCTTGCTTGCATACCTTTGAGACGTCAAATTGCCATTCCGTATGCTATGCAGATCAGTACGTCTGCCTATGCTGATACCAGCCCATACCATTAATCCACCTAGTCTCTAATGTGATCTTTCCTGAACGATTATTGGTTTATTTCAAGTGCCCCTTTCTCACTATAACAAACACATCAGTCGCCACACTCTAAACTGAATTCAGCATCGTGGGTAAACAGCCCGTGACTCTAACCAGTTTGCATCCATTCTCAATGTAAAGCAGCCCACTTTCTTTGGGCCACACGGTGTCTTGTTGTCAATGAATACACACTATTGGCCTACGTGCATACAAACTCCCACATGAAGCCTATTTCAGATTTTTTGGCTTGAGACCTTTCGTCCTGTTGCCAAAACCAAGTGTCTTTTAATCTGTGTCACATTGGCTTTTCTGTCTCGATGAGATCTTTATACAATATATCAGTCATTATTTGTTGTGGTAACCCTTAGATGACCTTGTCCTAGCCAACGGCAAACGAGTACTGTTTCTTAGAATCGATTCCACCGTCTTACATGACACGTATTGCTACAACATCGGCATCAGCTGCAGTTCTTAGTGTTTGTCTGGATTCAAGTCTCCCTATAATACGCTAATGTTATCATAACATTTTCCAGTCCCCTTTTATCGAAAGGACAGCCGAAAGGGTGAATTTTAAAAATGAGACAATGAAAAACAACACGACTACGAAATCACAATTTATGCACTTGTTTTCTTTTTCTGATTTTTTAACCAATGTAAGTTGATCTGTATATTAAGTTTTCTTCTTCCATTTTAGACTATGGATGATTGTTTAACGTTAGTCATCAGATGAAATATTTACATAATTTAATTAAATCCATGAGCTACCCTAATTTGTTTTGAGCAGTGTATTCAGAACGTAAAATTCTTAAGGAAGTTACTACCTATGAAAAATAAATCCACGTTCAAATACAGATAATACATTTATAGAAATGAATATTTACAAAGTTATTATTTCAGTATACTGTTCTTAAAAAAATAGTTCTTAGTAATATGTTTTCCTTATAGTTAATGAGAGAGAAAATCTTAATAGCATAATTTATCCTGATTTTAAATTTTAATTCCATTATTAATGATAAATGTAATATAACTTAAATGTTACATCTATTTTTCATTTGACTTTTCATCGACCTTTAAAAAAATTATTCATACAGCAACAGTTTCTTTAATCAAACTTTTCTCAAGATATGAAATGTTTTTTTCTTTAATTATTTTTTAATTTCATGATTTTTTTAGGGATGCAAAAATAATTATCTTCTTTATTTTATAGTCAGTGTATTAAATCAAATCTTACCATATTGTATCAATCAAATATCCAGTCAAACATTTTAGAGTTTGCAATCTGTTATTAAAATACTGCTATGTCTTTTTTAGTCATTACGATATTTTTAATACTCTTCTAACGCGATTGGAATTTTACTTTATAATATATAATTATTGAGATAAATAAATATACCATAAATAAACCTTATATAACGTTATATAAACGTATTGAAATGCCAATATTTCACATAGGCATGTATTTGGTTTGAATAGACCACCAACAAATGCCGCTGCATTAATCTATGTATTAGTAAAATATCATATGCATATGCACCGATTCAAGCATTGGAGCTTATTTTTTTATTTACATCGCATTTTAAAACAATAGGATGGTATTGGTGATGGACCTCATAATTTTGAACCACGGTAAAATGACGAAGATGGCACCACAAGCCCATCCTCTTCTAACTTTTTCTCCTAGCCTCGAAAGGACTTTGAATCTAGACAAATTTAAAGTTCATCAACTTTTGTACATGGAGGATCTTTTATGGCTCTAGGACTAGAGCCAGAGAATCAATAACACTAGCAACAGTATGACCACTTGAGTACCATGGTTGTTGGGCAATGTAGGTGTATTTTCTGATTGCAAAGATGCTTCCTAACCGATGTAGGAAACGATTCCAACAAATTCACCAAAACATTTGTAAATATTGTATGCTCAGTAAAAATTGTATTGTAGCAATATGTATGTACAATGGCGGCCAAAATTCTGAATACTTTTAAAAATTGTTCTGTTTTTTTAAGTTTGTGTGCTTACAGAAAATGCTCCCTTGCACAAAATGCAATGTCTTTTATATCATTTTAAAGAAAATCTAATACTAAATTCAATACAAAAAACAAAATTCAAATATTTACAACGTAAAAAAGTTATGTTGCAATAACTATCAATATACATTAAATATTTATGATGGCAGTGAGTTATCAGTGCTTAGTGGAGTAGCCTTTATTTTATTATTATTTTTTGCAGCTTCATTGAGCTGAAAATAGTTTTATGCTCTTTCTTCATTATTACATGATGCTAGGAAACAGTTATATCCTCAATTTTATTTCGTGGGTACCTCATTCGGACAAAAGTTTTCGAATGGTGAGTGGGGGGGTGAAGGGTATAAGGAGGTGCCACTGCGTGCGCCCTAACACGTGACTCAGTTTGCCTCACAGGGAGGAAAGCGACGACCTAGAGAGGCCCAGAAGAGGCAGAACGAACGAACGGAGAGAGAGAGAGAAGAGCGACGGAGACAAAAATACTAATTCTATAAAAGAAGAATTTAAGCCACTAGGCAACGAAGCACGTTTAAATGTTTAAATTAGTATAGTATCTGTGGACTTGTGTAGTATTCTCTCTTTTCCTTGTTACTGTTAAAATAAGTAGTTTTGTTTGTTAACTCTTAGTGATTATTAGCTAACGAACTAACATCAAAAAAACATATATATATAGGTTTATGTGCTCCATAATAAATTCATTTAAATGAGAAGTTGCTTGAATTTACTCTTCACCATGTCTTATGGTGTATTGCTTTCTTATAAATAGCTTTTAGTCAGTGCCCCAGTTTAAAAAGTAGATGTATTACTAACAAATAGTAATTTCCGCAAAAGGATATTTGTGTGTGAAAAATTGAAGGTTTTGGACAAATCTCTAATATTTGTTATCCAAATTGTTTTTCAAAGTGTCTTTTACAACGATATTATTTCAAAAGAAAGAAAGGAAAGGAAGAAGATTAAATAAAAAAATAAATAAAATTGTTGTTTTTTTAGTTGAACAATATTTACGTTTGCTAAGAACTGTAAACATATCAATTTGAATATTTCTGTCCATATTATAGCGTCAGTTAGAACTGCGCTACCGAATGACTGCCTGTAGATAGTAACAACGCCACATGGACATATTTTTTTTAAACAAAGTCTCATTTAAATGCCTTTTGGAGAAATTTTGTATGACAATAACCCAAAATAAATCTAATTATAACTTGGGAAATCTGAAGAAAACTTTGGATATAAAGGTAATTTGCGTAGGCGAATATACCGCTTCCTTAAATTTTTTTTTTAAAGTAATTGCAAAAAAATCATCACATTTTTATTTTATTATTAAATACAAGGAAATGAAACAAAACAAAATATGCAAGTTTTAAGTAGAATTTTTAATTTCTTACAGGTGTAAAAGCATTTAGTTTTAATATTAGTTTACTATCCCGAATTATCTCGGGCAAATGGAAAAAAGTTAAATATTAGTATTTGTATGATAGTTTTTGAAGCAAGGGGCAACACAAAGTGATACCTGACATTCTGTACACTGGTATCTGGTCTCTTTTCTTATGGTTTACCTCTTTACGGGAGCACTGAGTGCACTGTCTAGTTGAATTAGATTTTTGTTTCAGCAGCAGGAATAACATCTGGAAAATGCCCAGAGTAGTGAAGGACTAATGCTGGGTCTTCCTGATGCGGCAAAAACTTTTCACGGTGATTTTTTAAAATTATTTTTTAATCTCAGTTCCATTCTAAAGTGTTCAGGTGATCGTGAAACTCCTAATTTACAGTACAAAAGTAGGCTACGTACAGAAGAATCACTTGCACTATTTTCAATGTCCACAATAATAATTGTCTGAAAAATCATAGCTTTCACTGTCTTGTATCATTCCCATTAGTTTACTTTATTTCAATGGAACTCTCCTCCTTTAGACATTAGTAATCCACCAACCGTCGTGCTTTATACAGTAGGGAAAACACGTGACTTATCCCGCCAAAAGATCCACGAAACCAACAAAACTTTGCAAACTGCCAATCAAAGCTGAATATTTCCTTTCATTTCCTCCTGGCCGAATAAAACCATGATAAAACAAATCGTACTAACAAATTCTGCTTCAACAGAGTTTTCTCGGGATAATGTTGTGGTTGTTGTCGTGTATGACAAAGTGCAAAGGTATTGTATATAACAAAATAAAGATAAAGAAGTGAGTCAAATATTGCCAAAGGCGGGAATCACTGCCGTGGCAACATCCATGGCACTATCCGAGTATAGGATGTCCATGCTGTAGTCATTGTCTATTTTAAAAAGGGCACCAACAATGGAAGGACAGTTAAAAAGATGTTTGGGATCCAGTTGCTTGTCTGGGCAGTGGCTGCATTCCACATATGATCTGGATCCATCAGGCAGAATCTTCATGCCCTTAAAATGTTTTGTCCTTAGTCTGGTTATTGTTGTTGTAATTTCTCGGCTATAATTTAATTCTCGGGATAATAATTAACTGCAATGCATACGAACCCGAGATAACTCGGGATAATCAGGCAAGCGGTTATATCCCAAACAGGAAAGTTGCTAACATCTAGAAAAGTAAATTTTATATTTTAAAGCACCTAATATAAACAAGTTTTGGGCGATTTCATGATTTGTACCTTTGCATAAACTAAGCTGTAACCATTCACGCATCAAAAAATTAGTTTAATTTAAATTTGAATATAACTATTTTTTTAAATCAGTGCGTTAGTTGCTTGATATACTTGGCAGTGACTCCTCTCATTGCATATTGCGATAAACACAAAATAAGAAAGAAAAGGTTGTTTGTTGAATAAATTAAAATAATTTAAAAACCACCTTTTCAAATTGTATGAAAAGTTATTTTCTTTAATTTTGTTTCTGAGAGGAAGGTGACAAATGACAATGACGAAGCCCGTCAGCAATAGCTCTTGTATGAGAAGTGAATAGGCACACACACACATTCCCTCACTCTTTTCAAAACCGCAGCTAAAGCTAAAGGCCGAAATAAGAATTTAATATTTTATCATTTTGTATAGCTCTCTAAAACTATTTTTTTATTTGAGTAGGAAAAATATTGCATTTAATGAGAAAAAAACACATTTTTATTTAACTAAGAAATTAACTTTGCTCAGAAGAATTGTTGCCCTAAAGAATATATTAAAATAAAAATTTGTTCCAAACATTTTAAATTTGATCCTCTTCAATAATAAAATAAAAACATTTTTTTTTTCCTTCAGTTGTTCCTGTTTCAGCACTTTAATTATTATTAAAATTATTTTTTAAAAAATTCGTATTTAACTTAGTTTTTTCCCACTTGATACCAAGTTTATTATTATTAATACAAGCTTTTTGTAAAAATTTTATATCTAATAATTTTAATTTTTATAGTCTCTGCTGAAAATTACTCGACGTAAAAAAGGGAAAAAAAATCCCTTTTAAGAAAAGTTTTAGAAAAAAAACAGGCTCTTTTTACGATGCTTAAAACATAAAATAAAATTACTGTATTTATATAAATATTACTTATGTTTTCCCCCCTTTTTTAATATTAACATGAGTTTCAACCTTTTATTATCGCGCATTAATTGCATATAGGTAAAAAACAAAAACCCATGCTCTTTCGAAAATTTATTCAAAAGAATATATTTACAATTAAATAATAGTAATGTCTTTTAATAAAAATTATTGGATTCATTAGAGAAACTTTCGTAAAAAGATACATATAAAATGGAATATTATCATTTTTAAAAAACATTTTTTATGATATGAAAAAGAATTTATGATTATTAATACTTATTTAAACATTTAATGAAGATTATGTTTCATTTTTTTTCATGCTTCCATACTTTCTTTAACTGAAACAGATTTTATTTTTACTGCAAAAAATATAATAAAAATTAGTAAAAAATGTAGTCGTTTAATTGAGGTTTCTGTACCGGGAAATTCATTTTTATGAATCAAAAACTTCAAACAGAATAAAATAAAAAAGACATGTTTCTTATAACTTTATAAAAGATTAAAAAAGTAAATTTTTTTATTAAGATAACGAAAAAAGACAATTAGAAAAAAAGAATATAACTGAGTTCAAATCGGATATAAACATTTTGGATTTCAGAATAATTAATTGAATTTCTTTTCACAAATTGATAATTAAAAAGTTTGTCTTCATCACTTTTAGAGATATTTTAGATATTTATTTTCAATAAAAGTGGGAGAAAGGATGTTTACAGGAAGGATTTGCTCATTTGGTCCAAATAATTTAATTGTATTATACCGTGCGCTAGCGTGCTTGCACACTTTTCCTCAAAAGCATCGTCGTTTTATCTTTTGACTTGAGGTCATTACTAAAATGTTTATCCAATAAAAACAGAGAAAAAATGATATAAATCTTAAAGACAAGTATCATAAGGATTTTAGCTTAAAAGTACATTAAATAACAAATGCTTTGTTTTTGAGAAACAATTACAATTCAGAAAAGTTACAGATCATAATATATTTAAATTGATATAATTTCTCCTTTATTTCATTTAAAATATTGTTAAGGAAAGCAAATTCTTCTAAAATGATGGATTGTTTCAACTTACGTGATCCCTTCAGATTCACATCAAAATCGTTTTACAAGTTATTTGATTCAAAGCGTGCTATTCGTATTTGCGGCAAATTTTACTATTTGACATTCTGAAATAAACATTCTAAAAGCTACGTTATCTTTAAATTATTTTTTTTATTAAAATACGTGATAAAAGAAATAGTCCTTTCAACACTAAATTCATTTTCAGCATACAAATAAGAATATTTAGAACAAAAATATTAAGTAGAAATAAGTATTTTACGTACAAATCAATACAATTCAGCCCCCAAAATTATACAAATTTGACTTGTAAATAAACTAGCTTTTTCGAATAGAATAAATAGATCTGCAGTTTATCAATAATTGGAAAGATACATCAATGAAAAATATGTATTATGCAATCAAAGCTAATTCTTTAAATTATCATTATTTAGGAATGTAATAATTTTCTTCAGAATTTATGCTTTAGATTATGAAAAAGGTCCTATTTTAATTGAGTTCGTGAGTGAATATTAACGACGACACCTGAGCTGGCTCTCACTCTCCTAACTACCACACCACACAAATGGAAGGATGTTTGAGCTCTCGACAGATTAAACGTTCATAGCTCCCCTACACGGCGGCCCTTCAGAAGTACTAGGTTTGAACTCATGACAAGCCAGCCATGAGTCCGATACCTTGGCCAAAAAGCAGCTGCACTCTATAAAGAAGAACGTAGTTACATTTTCCCTATTACAAAACCACATAAAATAATTTCTTCGATTTGTTGAAAACCCTTTAACGTTAGTATTAAACAGGAGAAATAATTTTTTTATTCCAGCAAATTAGTAAACACTCTATAATGTAGCAGAATATACCAGGTAGGATTCAAAAGTTAGGCTGAGCCTATAACACGGAAAAGTTTTGCTGTAGATGATATAGACTACGACAACATTTCTGTGCCCCTGCATTATTCCTCTTTTCTGAAAAAAATGTTTGTCCCCACGGGTCGGTGACTCGCCATGGTGTCGTATTTTGTTGGCGATGCATTTATTCGTCGGCGATTGAAAGAAGCAGCGTTTGCTGAATATCAAATTTTGGTTCGTTTGGGAAAAATCGCCACGGAAATTTCCGAAATTTTGAAGCATGTGTAAAGCTGTGATACAAAAGCTCGAACGCAAACTTCTGAGTGGCATCGACGTTTCAGAGAAGAAGGGAAAGTGTCGAAGACGACAAACGCTCTGTACGTCCGCAGACTTCACGCACCGCTAAAACATCGAAAAGTTTCCTGCGGTGGTACTTAAGAACAGGCTTCAAACAATAACAGAATCAGTTGGGGTATCCTCGGTCACATGTCAATGGATACGGAATAAGGATCTTAAAATGCATAGGGTGTGTCAACACATCGTTCCACGCCTTTTAAATAAAGACCACTCTGCAGATGGAAGTTAAAAGTGTGCATCGCAGGCTAAATTAAAGGACATGGTTAAAAATGAATTCCAAAAATGATTCGATGATCTTTACAAGCGATGGCAAAAGTGTGTTGTTGCTCAAGGGACTTATTTTGAAGAAGAATGTCTTTCAGCAATTTAATTAGTGATATTTTTGAAGTTATAGTCTTAATCCCTGGAACTTTTAAATCCTCCTACGTATAGTGAGGTATCATCGACTTTGATTTGACGTAGGTAAAAAAAACACGTGGGTGTTTATTTTACTATCAAAATAAAATGCAATAAATTGAAAACAATTTTTCACACTTGTTCATACGAGATTTTTTAGCAGTGCAGCATGAAGAAAAAAAAAGAGTTTAAAGCTATCATTTTCAACACCTGACGTAGCCGTTGGAAGATACATAGGAAGTAAAGAAAGGAAGGGAGACAAGTTGAATATATGCAGAGATAAGACAGAAGGAATATTATCTACGTAAAATATGTCCATTGTTTCCAAATGTCACTTTGTACTTACACACGCGTGCGCGCTCGTGTGTGTGTGTGTGTGTGTGTGTGTGTGTGTGTGTGTGTGTGTGTGTGTGTGTGTGTGTGTGTGTGTGTGTGTGTGTGTGTGTTGTGTGTGTGTGTGTGTGTGTGGTGGTGTGTGTGTGTGTGTGTGTGTGTGTGTGTGGTGTGTGTGTGTGTGTGTGTGTGTGTGTGTGTGTGTGTGTGTGTGTCCTAGACTAAATCAATCAAAAACATGACAAATTTTTTGTTTTAATCTTCTTATTGTCATTATTATTTTCCGATAATAAAGAAAACTAAACTAAATTTAACAGCTCAACATCCCATAGAGATCCAAGGCCTACTGTGCCCACCTCAGTTTTCATGACCTTGTGCACTGAGGCACATGAGAAGATGTTTTGGACAGGTCGTCAGTCTGATGCGAAATCCCCAGTGCTTAGTTCCCAAGCACACATGCTTAGTACTAATTTATCGACCCTCTGAAGGGAAGAAAAGCTGAATTGACCTTGCCCACCCCGGGGTTTGAACCCTGGATCTGTGATGTGGAAGCGCGATACGCTATCACGATGCCATAAGGGAAAGTAATAGAAAAGAAACAGTTATATTCTATGATAAAGAGTTTGATTTTTGCCGAATAAAGAGTGGCACTTTTGTGTGCCGCCAAATTCTTGAAGTGTGCCGCCAATTCTTGAAAAATTTTAATTATACTCTGACTTAAAATTATTTCCTAAATTAAAATATAAAAACATTTATTGAGTTCGTAATCCATTTGTGATAACGGATACATCTGTATATGAATTAACTTTGGATGAAGAGGAATAACTAATTTCGCTCTGCAAAAATCGAGAATTAAATTCAAACCATTAGTAAGAGTTAAGGCTATTATTCCATAATTACAAAAAAAGTTCTAAAAATAGTATTAGAACTTTCTATGTTTTATTTGTGGGAATTCTGATACTCAGCATTAACAAATATAAACATGAAAAAAACATCGAGATTTTTAAATGTAGATGATGAAATGAGAGTGGCATTTTATACTTAATTTGCAATTAATTACGCAATAAACATTTTGTTGCCTTTTCCGTACTTATTATTTTATTTAACATTGAACATTATTGTCATAAACTTTTTTACATAGAGTATCATAGATAAATAAATTTCTTTTAAACTTGCTCTATTATTAGTGTGCCGCCAAATTTTGAAATTGTTTAAAGCGTACCGCATCAGAAAATAGGTTGAGAATCACTGGTGTATACAAAGATCTGTAGTTTGCTGACCCCAGCCTTAGAGAGCAGGGAAAACTTCACAAGTGGATTTACAGCTGTTAAATTGATAATTAACTATGATTGTATGCCTATATAACAATGTGGTTAACAAATAATATACACGAGTAATGAACATAAATAAATTAGTTTTGCATTGATTTTAATAAGCAGCAAGTCATGAATATGAAATATGTATTAATGCGCTGAGAGGATCAACATAATCAACTTTGGAAGTCTACAGCTCTATATTTAATAATCTATAGTAATATTGACCTTTTCTAGAGAATGTTTATGAGGTCTAACTTAATTTTGATAAACGTTCTAGAGTTCGAAAAGCCAGGCATTGACAAAAGTCGGAAAATTAATGTATTATATATTTTTATTTAGCGAGGTTATTTCTGAAATATTAACTTAAAACGGTGTATTAAAAATAAATATCGACGTACAATTTTCAAAACGGAATAATTATTAAGTTCATAAAAATGGGATGTAAATGCAAGATGTAACTAAATTAACCAGCGAGTTTATAAAAAATACTGTTGAACGTTGACCACATCAACTGCAACAACAAGAAAAGTAATTAATTTATTCTGCTCACAGCAATATCTATTTTTTAACTAGACAAAAGAATCATTTTGTAATATAACTAAATACAGTTTCTTTCATTTTACAGCTACTTAAAAAAAATTGTGAAAGCTACTTAAAAATTTAATGTAGAAGTCAGGAAAACGAAACAAAATCATCTATATAAATAAGTGTATGTCGTGTACCTCGAAGTGACATTTTCAAACTTCACTGTACATATTTTTTTTTATTTCAAAAAGGAAGCAATTTTTTATATGCATGGAGGCCTTGGCTCTCGAATGAAGCGTCGTTACAAAATGTGACAATTTAGAAATCCCCTGAGAAATGAAATTTGCTTTAACCCTTTACCGGGCCATTTTCTTCTACCGATAGTACGTTAAAATATTCTGGGGGGACGAGATTAATTTAAGAAAAGGAATTAATTTAGCTCAGTAGGTAAAATTATTTTGATTTTTAAGATCCCTTTGGGTTAGTGGGGACATGTTTACCACAACCCCTGTATTCTATTGAAAGGCATTTATATATACCTCTTGTTTCCTTTTACTCGTCACATGAAATTTCTAAATTATATTTTATAAATACCTCAACCTTCAAAAAAATTAGTGAAATAGAAATGCTTTACATTTTTAAGTGATGATGATGAAAATAAGAGTTTTTTCATATTATTTTCCAAAGAAATTTATGAAAACATAAATCAATACATGGTAACCACAACCAATTTATGAAATATATTTTGAAATACTACAATATATGTAAAGTAAGTAGCAAATTAGGCAGATGAAAATGACTAATAAAGATATTAGATTGTTGAATTTGATGGTAATTATATTTACCACAGCCTCATAAGGGGTTAAGTTTATATGCATGATTTAATACCTCCTAGACTAACGAAAGCTGAAGAAGTAATTTTCGCGAGAAAAAACCTCTTAAAAATCGAAAATTCTTCTTACATTTGCACACAAAAATGTATATTTTTTTAAATGATTCAATATATATAAATAATGCTGCTGTCATTATGACAAGTTCATTATCAGGGAAATTTATTTTCAAATTTGAAAAAGACAAGCAGATGCTCGGAATCAGAAAAAAAAAATATTTTCTTATCCAGCAAGAAATCTGGGAAAAAACTTTCTTCCATAGTACCAAGAATCTTTCGAAGCTGAAATAACTTTATAAAGAAATTCGCTGCTGAATATCTAAATTTTGTCACAAAAATCATTGACTCCCTTGGCCATGGTGGCCTTGTAATTGCGGTTATGAACTGGTGGCCAGCGTGTCATGATTTGAGAGGCTGATGCACGTTAAATCTGTCAAGACTCAAAGTCATTCCATTGACGAGTTACCTTAGTTTGAAGAAGCCAGATCAGGTGAGCTAGAGGGGTGCCAGCTCAAATGTCATCCTCATCAGTTTATTGAGTTCGAAATTAAGAATTCCGTCATCAATAGCCCTCGCGTTCTTGAAAAGTTCAACGTTAATAGTAAAAAGTCGAATCAAATACTTTGAACTTCACTCAGGAATCCCCCCATATCTTATCTTCCATATTTAAGGTCAGGGATTCTATTAATGAGAAACCTTGTGTTTGTATTTCATCTATGCACGGGCTCCCCAAATCTCCTCCCAATTCCTTAGAAACCCTTTTGCATTGAGGATAATAAGCGGCAGGAATTTGAAAGCCGTTAGTACCTGGTGGAACAACCCTAATATGTGTGACACAGAATGCCGAATTAGCATAAAATATTCTCAATCCTTAAATCGGGGAGCCCAGTTCTTTGCCAGCACTTCTACAGCCAACAACGCTCCAAAATATCTCTAACTGGTATCAGGAGCTGCCGAAACTCCCCTCTTTCTGACCAAGGAACGATGTAGATACCGTCTTTACTCGTATCATCTAAGCCACACTATTTTTCCAGTATTAATGCTACTGAAAATAGGCTGCGGCTTAGAATCGAAGACAAAAATATTTGTTGGGTGGGGAAAATTGAATCCCCCGCCCCCTTTCAGATGGAAAAATGTAGTTGTCCATTCTGGCCACTTGCATCGCTGATATATCCTATTCCGCAATTTATCTCCAGTATTTAGTCTATCCAAAGCTTCATTGTCTACTCTTAGGAAGTTTTTTCACGCGTATACGCATTTTCTTTATCTGATGTATCGGTTATAGCATCAAGGTGAGTTCACAAGAACGCAAGTAGGAAATATGAGACAATTTTACATGTAGGAAAAAGAAACGGAAACAGCAGAGGCCACTGAAAATTAGCCATGAATGAAACAAATCTTACGTCGATACCATAAACAAAATGATATAATTTTTGCATGTAAATATTCAAAAGTCTTTAAATTTCAAAAGTCTTCGATAATGCATTTTTATTCAAAAAAATGTTGCGTAACAAATGCATTAGATGGCACAGAAGACGACGCAGTGTCGAAAAATGGCGAAGCCCACACCAATTCCGAAGTCAGCTGTTACAATGGGAGTGATGAATCATTTACGAAATATATATATATATATATGTATGATGTTGACGGTTAGAGTAAGTATTACATGTATGTATTTCACAGTTTAAAAATACTGGTAAAATATATTATTTATTATCTTATTGTTATTTCCCATTAAAAAAAGGGTTTTTTTTTTAATTTCTTAAGTGTTTGGATATGAACCTTTTACACAATTTTTCAATTTTCTTAAAAACTTGCAGAGAATCGGAGTTTGGCTTAGAATCGATGGCGGCTTAGATTCGAGTCAATACGGTAAATTTCCCATATGTAAAACAGTCTAATTATCCATACTTCCCGGGATGCCTTTCATTTAACTTGTCAAATTGAACTTCTTAAACAAAATTTAGTTTTAAGGGACTATGAAGCCCTTTTTAACCGCTTAACTGCCGATTAAAAGTTACGCGATTTGCTCCCCAACGCCACCGTTTTTCATATAGGCGCGAGTACGAAATGTATGGGTGTGATAGGTACAAACAAACAAATTTTTCTCTGAAATATGTAAATTCTTAGAAAACGCACAGTCAAAGTCATTTTATTGCATACTAAAACCTTCAAAATGGCTTTACTGATACCTGCGATAAGAAATTAATCGTATTTCAGAAAGGCGGATATATACTTCTGGGCAAGAATTTACTTTATATACCTAATTAATATACTTAACGCACGGGTTGAACGAGAAGGATATATACGGTGGTGGCATTTAAGAGGTTAATAGAGTGGTAACACAAGGGTTGATGCATATTAAATCTATCGGAGCACAAAGTCCTCGCGTTATAAAGTAGTACCACCTCAAGCGCCGATTTCGTTAACTGACTGTGGTCCAGAATCACAATGCGTCGTGAATTTGTTAAAAAAGTGCTTAGATCGAGTAGAAAAGAACACAATCAAGCTATCATAACATGCAACCCAAAAAAAGAAGGGAATAGAGGCAAATATTTCGAATTAATAGATGCTATAAAAGCAATTTTCGAAAGAGTGAACCTGGTTCAATCTATTTTTCAATTATTCTCCTCCCTATTCTGAGACACACAAGTCTCTCTCTCTCTCTCTCTATATATATATATATAGTAATTTGAATTCAAAATTATTTTTTCTTTCTCTTTGATGGAAATTGGTTTTATGTAGTCTCTAAGAACATGCGGCTTTTTTTTTTTTTTTAGTTTCTGATATTTTTCTTTGTATGTATTTAGAAAAACAAAAAAGTTTTCGTTAGGTATTTAATCCTTATTGGAGCACTTTTTTTATTTCTTCGTTTTTTTTTAAGTATACTGCGATAAATATATTAAATTTGATCTTCTATTCAACGAACTATTAAACTTACTTATGCATTTTTCTTATCTTCCAGTTTTGGATAAATTTAATCTCTCAAGTTAACCGTACATAGATCAATGCTTAAAAATTACTCGAAATTACGTTTTTCCGGTTCTATATGTGAAAAGTGAGAAAATTTGAAATACTAACATAAAGCTATCCGTCACTCTATAAAGCAACACGAGGACTTGTGGTGATGGACCTCGTAATTTCGAATCTCGATTAAGGGACGAGGACGACACCTGAGAGCACACCTCCCTCTCCAAACTACCACACCACACTGATGGGAGGACTTTGAGATTCGACAGATTTAACGTGTATCAGCACAGAAGGGCTTCAATGGCACTAGGGTTCAAACTCATGACACGTGGGCCACAAGTTCCTATCCATAATTGCAAGGCTACCACGACCACAAAACTACACACATCCTATAAGTCCTCCAAATAAAAAAAATCCGAAAATGTTTTCAATATTTTGTTAAAAAGTATTACTAGAAATAAATTCAATTTTTTAAATATTTCATTGATAGTATTAAACCTTTTTCGTGAACTTATATTAAAGTATCCTGGGTCTGAAAACAAGATATATCAAAGTTCCTTTATAGAACTTAATCTGGAGCAAGCATATCCATGGATTAAAAGGCAATAATCTCTTCAAACTTTCTATCCAATGATAACAAGAAGGATTACGTAAAGTATCAGAATATATTTGTAACAAAATTTCAAATCAAAGCTTCCAAGGATTTAGCACTCACGCGCATAAATCCAAAAATCTTTTTAAAATTTTCAAATCTAAGAAAACAAAATGACAAGAGTTTTTTGGATATTGTTTCCTAAAATCCACTGTTTTTTTTTCTTTAACAATCGCTACGTTTCGATTTATTTTAGTTTTATCGAGAGAAGAGCTTTTCTCAGTTTAGTGACTGCTTTGTTGTACTTCACAATAGACTAGTACTTTCAAAAATATTCTGATATTTATACATATCTTGTTAAACGCTTCAGGGATTTTTTCAGATGATTGAATATACATCATTTTGTTTTCTCTTCATCCTTGATTTATTTTCGTTCCTATGCATAGATTTCGAATTGAAAATAGTTTATGAGGAATTGTGATTATATTCGATATTACTTCATTTTGACTAAATGCCTATTTTTATTCAAACATGTGATAGGGTTATATATATAAATATAGTATTCGAGACTAAATTATTGATAAAAATATCCCATACGCTCTTCACCCCAAATTATTTTATTTGAAATGCAAAAATTTACGTGTATATTATATCAGTAAGTGTATAGTCATTGTCATTTCTTCTGCTTTTATATATCATCATTATTAGTGCTATTTGTAAATCATATACAGGGGGGTTCGCTACCAGACCGACAAACTGGTGGGTCTGTAAGGGGTTACATTGGAAACTCAGAATCACATAGTAATACAGGGTCGAAAATGCCGCAGTTACTGGTTATGGTACAAAGAAGCAGGCAAAAAGAACCGAAATAGCAACACATTAATAGGAAAGAAAACCTTTTATTGAAAAGTTTTACAACAACAGGGGCTCAAAATTGCTGCCAAAAGTCGTCCGGAATGCCTGACAACGACGTTGCATGGAATATCTTACGTTCTGGAAGATTCCTGACATGTCACGTATCCTCTTGGCAACTACAGATATTCGAACGTTTACTTCAACTGAAGGAACAGGCGTCTAGTCGAACAAACACTTTATGCGAACCTAGACGAAGTTCATGCAGTTTCGAACACCTGCTGTAGTACAACCTCTCAATAAAAGGTTTTCTATCTCATTAATGTATTGATATTTCTCTTCTTTTTCTCTGCTTTTTTGTACCATAGCTCGCACAAATACGGCATTTGCGACCCTGCTTTCCTATGTGATTCCAAATTGTCTCTGTACCCCCTTCATACCGTACAAGTTTGTCGGTTTGGTAGAGAATCATCCTGTATATATTTGCATTTAGTTATTTAAAAAAGAAAGAATAAAGCTTGTAACAGACTGTGTTTTAACTGTAACCGAAGGATGACGTAGTAACTGGTTGAGAGAGTTGTACCGCCCTCAGTCAGTAAGTTTCTAGTTGGACAATTGGTAGGCTAGTTAGTTAGTAAGTATGAAGACTTGCTGTTGTATGAGGGTGTGTCTTGTTTTATATAACTGTATCTGCTCTACCTACGAGCGATAATAAAATGAGGATTTAAGCCTGCGAGTAAAGTGTCTCATTTTGGATATGTCTAATCTATATTGCATTCCCCTCGTCGGCACGTGTGTTAAAAGCTTAAATTCCCTTCTATATACAGGGTTATCAAAAATGAATGACTCGATTGCAAAATTTAATAATTCTTAGATGAGAGAGAATAAACAGAAAAGGATAATTAAAATATCATTGTAAAGATAAAATATGAAAATTTTTTCGTACGAAACGTTTTTTGACGTAAAGTAAAATTGACAAATGTTAAATGGGACTTCCTTAATAGTCACCCGTATAATATCATTGCGAACCTGGTCGACCTGGACTTTTGCCTTTACACAGGCATCCAGTCTCTTGGAACTGTTTATACCATCTTCCTATACTCTTAGATCTCGGTGCATTTCTATGGTACTTTCTCCAAAATTCATGCTGAACCGTGATTACTGCCAGACTTTTTGCAAATGAGAGCACACAAAATGCTTTTTCCCGCTGCGACGCCATTTCCACTTCTGTTCACAATTACAACATTGCTGCCACCTATTTGACAAAAACAATGTTACAAACTCAAAATTTCATATTTTATCTTAACAATAACATATTAATAATCATTTTCTGCTTATTCATTTGGGAATTATTAAGTTTTGTAATCGGGTCATTCATTTCCGATAGTCCTGTATATTAAATTATAAACCAGCTAAAACACTTGATAATCATTACTCACTACATGCATCATCTTTTTTGCATTATATTTTAAGTAATTGCGGTTTTTTTTAAAGTCCTTCCTATTTAATATACAAATATATAATCAAATATAGACATTTTTTAATTATTTAACAGCTCTATGACTAAGCAAAACTTCTTCTACCGAAACCATCTCTCTCAAGCGATTTGAATAGAAGATTCGATGTATTAATATTATTAAGAAAAATACACTGTGTTTGTGTGATTCCATTTTTGAAAAGAATTATGTAGTCATGGAAATAGATGGGTAAATATTACAACTTATTTTGTCTAAAATATCAGGAGAGATAGTTTTATGCCACCTTTGGATACCTTTTGGATCGTAGATCAGAAAGAGATAATAGGAAATAAGATTGATTCAAATTATGAAAAACGTAATGGGAATGTTACAATCGAGCGTTTAAGTCAAGGGAAGAGTGTTTCATCTTTTTAGCGTAGAAAATAAAATGAGAATGTGTAGTTTCGAAAAGAATGGAATACTGAGATTTTGGCTCTGTTTGTAGCTGATAATGCCATGTAAAACCTTGAACTATTAGAGAAAGACTCTCATTATGCATTGCAGTGAAAGTTAACCACTTGCTTTTGACACACCACTCACTACAGAATAAGTATGTTTTGCAGTTTTCAAAGTTTTTGCAGGTAAATTTTAAACATTTTAACCTACGCATGTGACTAGAACATTAAAATCAATTATAATGTAAACCAAAAAAATTATAGCTTGTAGTTTGTAATACTGTGGTCATTTTTAGCTTACTTTGTTTTGTCCTTCAGTTTAAAGGTTCCCTTTCCAAGATGGCGTTTCGGGTATTATGGAATACTAAGTATTCTATAATACCCGACGTAAATGTATAGTATTCCATATAACTGGACAAAATATACTGAATAAAATGTACTGATATATATATATATATATATATAGCCATTTTAAAACCAGAATACATTTTTTAAAAGTTGAATGCCTTGGAATGAAAACGTAACATAATTTTTCTATTGTAGGAAAAATTTTCTTTAGTTTAGATCAAGACATAGCATTAAACGGCTTCAAATCGTCTGGTATTTAGCCTGTCAACAGAAATGTCTTTAGCAGTGAAGATTTTACTGTATTCACACACACTGCTGCTGTCTCAGGCCATGAGACCACCATTAACCTGTTTCATATTCATCTACAAGCTCCGATTCACCTCAGCCCTGTTTTTCTAATGACCCTGACATGGTTATCACCGATACATCTAAGTCAACAAATTTTGTTCTTCCCATACAGATATCAACACCATTTGCGAGAAAAATTAGGTCAAATATAAATGCAAGAAAGTTGTATCTTCTTCATTAATGGCATATTCTCCATTAAAAAGGCGTTAGAGGATAAACTAAAAGAAAAGGACAAGAAGTAACCAGAGACTCCAAAGTAAGAAAAGAACATTCAAATACCCTTTGTTAAAAGTTTGAATTTAAACCGATTGAGTGAGTGAATATTAACGTCGCACTGTTCAGCTATACTCGAAGGTTATTGGCGACGGACTTTATAATTTTGAACCATGGTCAAATGACGAAGACGACAACTGAGCTGGCAACCCCTACTCCTAACTACCACACCACACCAACGGGAGGACATTTGAGCTCTCAACAGATTTAACGTGCATCGCCCCCCTACACGGCGGGTCTTCAGTGGTACTGGGCTCGAACTCATGACACGCCAGCCACGAGTCCAATACCATGACCACATAGCTAACACGGCCACCAAATATAAACCGACCTTCTACACTTAACACTACTACAGATCACTCCAATGTTAGCAGCAATGCATCATTCCATTCTGATGTATTATTTGTAAGAGACTTCATGCCATATGAAAAACCTGTAAGCAAAGACACTGAATGACACAGTTGTTTATTGCGAATTCACTTTGATTGTAAAGGAGCAGACAAAGATTGTACTTACGAATTATGTAAACAGACTCGAAATAGAAATGATTTTCTCGTATTCATAAAAATAAGGATTTTACCGTTAAAAATACTTACATTTTATGAAGTGTTAATTAGTTTTCTAATTTTTAAACCAGCACCCTCCCCCCACCCTCCACCTAATATTTTTATCGCCACGGACCGGTTGATGTTTGATAATTTTACCGCAGCCCGCTGAGGGTGGGACGTGGATTTTTTTTATATTTTAGATTACTTTGATTTAATAATTTTAATTTAATTGTATTTAAATATGCCATCAGAATAAAATACAGTTACACCAAAAAACGAATATAAAGTTATTTAACATGAAATATATAAAGTGATTTCCACGGAAGGTCGCACAAACCCGAGAAAAATACACCACGGGAAATGAAATGGAAATAATTTAAAATTCTTCGGGAAGCCCGGTACCATTTGATCCATGAATCGGTACCGGTCTGAGGCCCAGGATCGGGGACCACTGGCTTAAAGCTCCTATTGCATATTATTGGACTGTTCCATAAGACCCTCGATTCATCATTTTTTTAAAATAAAATTTTTTATGACAGCAAAAATATTATTTTTTGACAAGTTATAACTCCTTACAATCATTTATAGTATACAGGGTGTCACAAAACGACCGCATAAACTCTGCACAGCTAGATTCCTCGTTGGGAGTACATAAAAACTGCCCAAAGGAAGCATTCCCTTACGATCCATAGTTTACGAGAAAAATACGAAAAACAAATTGTGACGTCACTTACGGTGCAAGTAAAAAACACTTTATTGGACTTATCAACAACAGTATTTGCATATCTTTCCAGACGATAATGTTTAAAACGTTCGTCGCGTATGTCGCGTCATCCATGCGCGTGCCGTGGAATGACGTTAAGCCGCTGTTGAACTGGTATTTAAAAGGCTGCATCTTGCAGCCACCTATAGTATTCGTATGGTGGTCATGTATTCCGTTCGTGACTACTGCGACATGTACTTGCGACATGCCTTGTGAGTACTGCGGCATGCCATCCCAAGGAACTGGTGTATCGAGACGTAGTGACAACACAAATGGACTTTGTTGCTCGTCTGCATGTTCCTTGTACTTCGGTGGACCCCACGATGTTGCGACGTGTGATGACAGCCATTCCCACGGCGTGCTCAAGCCTGCCTCGACATGCACGGTGGACATTTTGAACATCTGCCTTAAATTGTGCATATACTGCTGTTCATATGTTCAATAAAATGTTTTTTTCTTGCTCCGGAAGTGACGTCATACTTTGTTTTTCGTATTTTTCTCGTAAACTATGGACCGTACAGGAACGCGTCTTTGGGCAGTTTTTATGTACTCCCAACGAAAAACTTAGCTGTGCAGAGTTTATGCGGTCGTTTTGGGACACCCTGTATATATCTATGATGATTTTGGAGATTTTTTTAATCATTTTTTTTTTACATTTTTAGAAATGTAAATACGGTATTTCATAATATCGTAATATCATATCTTATCTGTAGTTAAAATTTAAATTAATATTAAGGTAAATGTATATATAATATATATATATATAATGAAACATTTGTGATAGCTAAATGTTAACTCTGTGTCCATCACAACACGAAATCATTAAAAGGTTCTTTCCCCATATATTCATCCTAAAAAAGGATATCTTAGACAAGTCATTTTAATTCTTCATTTTTTTCTTGTAACGAATTAGAAATGGTTAAGGAGTAAGACAAATTTATTGCAAAACAGACACCACTTGGAAAATTTCATGACTTGTGATCATAACCAGTTAAAACCCTCCAACTCAAAAATAATTACCAATGGAAGACATGAGTATATTCGATTTTCTAATGATAAGCATGTTCGTGAGTGTCACAAGTTAAAAATTAATACGACGGACAAAGTCTTTCTCCCTCTCACTCTCTCGACTAATATTTTAATATAAACTTAACAAAAAAAATTGTAAATATTTATAATTCAAGTGATTTTGTGTGGGTTTCGAAGGAAGAGAGAATGCTGTTACCCACGCCATTGGCGACAGTCATTTAGCTTCTGCTGAATGTTATGAATGGGCGGTAGAGGGCGTACTGGGTCGTCAACAAAGCCTTTTTAACGCAACTTAAGATTTAAGAAAAATATATACACTAGCTAGAAAAAGTCTGCATTCCCCCATAACAAATCATACAGCAAAGCTAAAATTTAACAGAAATATAATTTTTTTCTAACAAAGTTCCATGAATTTGTTTACTACTATTTAAATATTGAGCATGGAAGAGAATTCTCTATATAATTTTGATATAAAATTACTTAAAATAATGGAAGTTTTGTAGCAAAGCACACACGAATAGTAGACAGAAAAAAGACTGCGTTCACTTTTTGAATTTGCTTGATTCCTGGAATTTTTACAACAGGCATTATAAAAAGAAATATAGGTTACAAGAATATTTATAGGTTACAAGAATTTTTGCATTCAGTTATCAAGTAAAATAACTTAAGAAAGTTGTAACGCAATAATTTTTATGTTTTTGTGAGATAGGAATCAATTCAAGGACATGGAAAATAAAAGGAAGAAAATTAGTATCAGTGAGCTTAAAATCATTGTGAAAATGTGGAAAGAAGGAAAAAGTCGTCGGGATATAACCAGATCCGTTGCATGTCAGTATTCATCTATCCAGCGTGTTATTTATAACGTTAAATCTACATAAGTTTACTCATCCAAACCTCGTTCAGGTCGTCCATCTAAACTCATAATCAGAGAAAAATGATTAGTACCAACGGTTAAGTACGGTGGCGGTAGAGTCATGTTGTGGGGATGAAAGGCGAGCAATGGTGTTTCTCAGTTGGAATATATCGAATCAATTATGAACAAATATGATTACCTTGATGTCTAAAAGCAATTTAAAGGAAAGTGCCACCAAACTCGGCCTAGGATTGTCGTTTCGTTTCCAACACGACAACGATCCTAAGCATACCAATGAGATTGTGAAGCTTTGACTCTTGTATAATGCCCCAAATCAATTGCACATGCCCCCGCAGTCACCTGATCTAAATCCTACAAAACACCTATGGGATTTGTTGGAGCCTAGGATTCGTAAACACAATATGTCTAGCAAGGATATGCTGAAGATAGATAATGATAGATAATAGATAGTGTGAAAAGATAAGCACTGAAGAAACCAATAGATTTCATATTTCAGTGCCGAAACGACTTCAGGAGGTTCTCAAAAGACGGGGTTCTCCCAACTATCTATTAAATTGCTCATCATTCTTTTCAAATAATTTTTATAATTACTACTAAAACAGTGAACGCAGACTTTTTCTACTTGATTTTTGTTAGTGTCACTACAAATCTGTCTTTATTTTAAAGGCTATGAAAGCAAACCGAATTTACTCTAGTTATTCTAAATACCTGAAATGAGCTACATAATATATAATTTTAAAAAATTTTAAATTCCAATTTTTAAAATTTTTTTTTCGTTTTTGTGAACGCATACTTTTTCTAGAAAGTGTACACTAAGTCTTTTCTCTTTGTACTTTTTCATTGCCAGTTACTAATTTGCCTTGAGCCATAATTTTAACACAGAGCTTTCTTTTCTCTGATACTATTAAACATAACATATTATTTGAAAATGAATACTATTGCATTGCTTTTACATTTACTTTTTCTGGAATAGCAACAAAAAGGTTGTTTTATTGAATATCATATTTTATTTCAGTTCAGTTTTAAAATTTGAAGAAAAAAAGAAGACAGATCTAAACTAAGTCTTATATTTATTTTACAAAATAATCTCGCAATATTTAAAACCAACCATGTAGAACTTTATGATTTCCGATCCACATAACTATTTCCCAATTTGTAAACATTTCTCAAATACTTGTCTAAAACCATTTTATGCGATTGAAGAATCTAGATTTAAAATGCTTCCAATGATTGGATTGTTTTCTTGAGAAAAAAAAGAAAATATATTCTTGAATATTTGTACAGATAATTTGTTGTATTTTTTGTTATGTGCTAGTTAAAAACGTTGATATTTGCAAATTACTTTTGAAATTTAATATTTTCCTAGTTAAAGTAAAATCTGGAACGCACGTAAAGTTGGCGATTTTTGATAATAATGATTTCCTACAGGCTTAACTCTTTTGGTTAACTTCTATAAGATTAAAATCGCAAATGGATTGCTTGGTAACCCTGAAAATAGTTGGGTTAACATATCTTAAAAGTTGCCAAACATTTCTCTATAATTTTAAATTAACATATTTTCCATTTGAGGAACATTAAAAATATTACCATTTTACGTGTGTGGGGGAGTAGTCCAGTGGTCATTGTCATGAACTCGTGGCCAGCGTGTCATGAATTCAAGCCATAGTGCCACTGAAGTCTCACCTTATATAGGGGCTGTGATGCTTATGAAATCTGTCGAGATTCAATATCCTCCCGATGGAGTAATAGGTCTCGTCAGTTGACCTTGGTTCAAAATTACAAGGTCCGTTGCCAATTGTATGCGTGTTGCTTTACAGTACGACGTTAATAAAAATTCAATTATTTTGTTCTAAGCGACAATACATCAATGTTTTTTCAACTAACAAATGATCAGAAAAAAGAATTGCTTTTTTTTAATTGGGCTGCGTATTGGTATTTTAAACCTTTGCAGACCTAGTACATTCCCCAGGAGCTGGTATCACTTTTTAGGGCTGCACCATATAGGCGATACCAATTACAGCAAGCAATTTTGATGCCCAGTTTTCTCCACAGAGGGAGGCACTTGAGCTCTTGGCGATGCGAACCAGTACTAGGATTTAATTTTGCCGAGAGCATTCAAGCCAAACAGACACTCTATGGATCTTTTACATGCCGCATAATCATACGACATAGCCGCTGTCTATTTTCTGCATCATGAAAATCCACCGACTTGGGTCGGGGTCGAACCCGCAACCATGGGTGCAGAAGGCCAGCGACAAACCAACCACGCCACCCAGCCGGCAAAAAAGAATTATGCATTGGTATATCATCGATCAAATTTCCAATGTTAATGTCAACGCAACCATACAAAAAATTTATAAAACGGCAAAAAATCCTAACAGAAAAAAGAAGGAATCGCCATATGACGAAAACTTACTTTTTTTTTACAACCTTCCTTTTCTCCATCTATATACAACAGTGCATCTCAAACTTTCTATACTCGCGATACAATTTTCAAACATAACTTCATCGCCCCCCCCCTCCATACAATAACAATTAATTGAATTCAATAATAATATGCTTTGACATTTAAGGCTACAATACGACTTTAATTATAAACCCTACATATCATCAAGATAAGTACTAAATTTTGAATATAAAATTATGACATGCCCAAAGGTTCACTGGTATATATTAGACTTATTCTTAACTTATATGGTACTGCTAAATTAGTTAGGAAACCCATTCGGTAGTACTGGTATATTTATAAGTGGATTATATCAATGTGAATGTGTATTTTAATTTTTATTATGTCAAAATGTATTTTGTTTTGCTTCCTTCAGTAAATTAATATTTTTTTCAAAAAAAATAATCTTTTGTTTTTTACTTTTTGATATACTCGCGCCCCCTTGTACGGTTATCACGCCCCACCTAGAAGGGCGCGCCCCACACAATTTGAGAAACACTGATATATAATATTCCTTCCTTTCTGGTAGGGGAAGGTACCTTGTGTTGGGGTACATGAAGCAGCGCCTTTACGACTCAACTCATATAAATTAGGAACATAAAAGTAGATCTCCAACAAGGTGGTCGCCAAGAAAAGGACAAAATCAATAAAAGTATTTTCTTTTCTCTTCTATCGGAATTTGTCTTCTTATACTATAGGTCTTGAGCATGTGGAAGGGCTCCATCGTTGATTTTTATGGGAGATGGAAAACCTTAGCTGAGAGAGCTTAAACAGAAAGTTTAAGATTCACCGGCGGCAATCAACTCAAAGAGCTTCGTGGAGAAGTGTTATCAAAAAAAGTAAAAATAATGAAATAAAGAATGTCTGGGGCGCTGAAGAAATTGAAGGACAACTTGGCCCATTTGGTCCTGTAAGAGGCACAATTGTTTTTCTCTAGTCTGAAAGAGCCTTTTAAGGAGAGAAACTTTTATTTTTATAGTCTTTAGTTAGAATTACCAATTAAATAGTTCTTATTCCGGTAACTAAAAGAATTGTAATGATTAAGTAAGATAACAAAAAACAATTTCTTTTTCTAAAACGAAAAAAAAAATTGTATTTCATGTAAGGTTGTAATTGAATTTAATGTTGTAAGCAAAATACATTTTTGAAAGAAATCTTTTTTGTGTAAAATAATTTACTTTTTAATGCAAAATAAAGATTTTAAGATCGTTTGTTTTTCAAATATATGTGATAGCCCTCTAAAGCATAGGAGTCATGGTCCCGAATTGGTGGCCGACGAATCGTGAGTGTATGAAAAGCTTATCCAGCTTCTTTCCTGCAAAATGTAAATATACGTTAGGAATTTTTTTCTTGTGAGTTAAAATTCAAAGCAAGAGATACAAAGGCCAACATCATAGGTAACAGTATGTTGCATTAACACAGCTCTCAGATTGCAAATCGAGCTTTCAAAACAATCAGTTATTTCAGAATCACTCTCATATCCATTTATACTTAACATAGAATTCGATTCACTTCCTCAATAACTTCATAATGTATACAACATTAAAATCTTTATATATAAAAATTAAGTGTCACACACACACAAAATGCGTGTCCGCGATGGACTCCGAAACTACTCAACCGATCATAGTATAATTTCGCATACTTCGTGTCCTTTCGTCCAAATTAAAACGTAGGATAGTTTTATTTCAATTAATGAAGCCATCCTTTTTTTTATTGCCGGAAATGTGAAGAATCCGGAAAACGGAAAAATTCGCAAAATGTCGCAATGCTCATATGTCTGTGCAAGCAGATATTGTAAGACAAAATGCACGAAAGGTAAGTGCCCGGCGTATTTAGGGATGTGCAATCCAATTTTCAAATCAGTTTCCAAAAATAACCATAACTTTTCCAGATAATGCCGGTCGACCGTATTTTAGACACACCGTAGCAGAGGCTTGCCTTAAAAGCTTTTTAGCACAAAAACTTGATCCCTGGCGTATTTCAAAAAGGATAATCCGAATCTGATATTCAATCTGAGAAATTACTGTAACTTTGCCGGAAAATTCACGACGACCGTCTATTACGCAAACCGTGGAAGGAGCTTACGCTTAAAGTCTTGGCGCGGAAAAAGTGAGTTTCTGGTGTAATTTGATATGATGAAGGAGATTCTGAAATCGAATTTTATAAATTCCTGTAACTTTGCCATATGATGCCGGAGGACCTAAATATTCACGAACACCAGCATCAGCCTAACTTTCCAATGAAGAGACGCAAAAAGTGGGACGTATTTCGGGACTGCCGATCCAAATATTCTCAATCCAATTCAAGATATTCCCATAACTACGTGAAATACGGCCTGACGAAAATATTTTACACGAACAGTGGCAAAGGCGTGCTTTAAAATTCTTGAGGTGTGAGAAATGCTTTCTTGGTGTTTTTCTGGGTATGGAACAAGAATCTATGAAATCGGATTTTAGAAACTCACGTAACTTTTCCGGATAATGCCAGATGACCGTAATGTCCCCCTTCAGTAATTGAACTCACAGGAGTAGGGGTGTCGAAAGTGGTCCCGCACCGAGTGCTTCTCGGGGTGGGGAACGAGAATCTGGATTCGAGTTTCAAAAGCTTCCGTAACTTTTCTGGGTATTGCTAGAATGAGGTCGAATGGCTTTGCATTCGGGTCCCGCCTCCGGATTTTCATTCCCTATAGCAACTAAACTTGTATATATATAGGCGCAGCCTTGCGAAAATACAATTACAATAGGAACTTGCATTGGTAATTCAATCTTCGGGCACTGTTGTCACTTTGTTAGATGGTGGAAAGACTACACATTGGACTTCAAGCTGTCACTGGACATTCATAAGATACAAGATGAAATGTGTACCATTGAAAAAAAGAGCGGATTGGCGACAGTATTGCAAATTAATTCACTCTTTATTAAGGATAAGTGTACCGTGACCCATAAACATTCACTCAAAGCATTATATGGAACTTTGCAAGATTTAAACGGCACGAGAAAATATTCGGTGTTGCTGTCGTGCTACTGTCTGGTGATTTCCGACAGCCATTAACAGTCATTCCTCGCTCTACTTTGCTCACGATATTAACTCATTTTAAAACACTTGTTTTTAAAGCAAAACGTGGAAACCCTTTAATTGACCATAAACACGCGAGTACATTTGCAAGATGATCAATCGGAGAACATATTTTTGAACCAACTGCTGAATATTGGAAGCGGTGAAGTAGAACTTCATCTCAATACATAATGCATGAAATAGCCAGACAATTTCTGTACTGTTCTTCAGACAAAAGTTAACTGATTGATTGTGTCTTTCGCATATTCTGTTTATTTATCTAGATAGTTATTGCCTCTGCAATCATATTACTTAATCAGAAAAAATGTTGATATTGTGATGACATAAACTTCCTGATACAGAGATGCTGCCAGATGATCCAATGCTTTTATATCAATCGACACTATTGTTGATGAAAACAAAACCGTACATTTTTCAACTGAGTTTTTCAATTCTTTAAATGTGTCAGGAATGTCGCCACACAATCTTTGGTTGCTAATTGATTCCCTGGATATTCTGCCGCGCAACTTAAATCCGCCTAGATTATGCAGCGGTGTACGTTTTATCATCAAAAGAATTACCGGGAGCTCCTTGAAGCAAACACTTTGACTGTAACGGTCAAACGAGAATGCTGAAACAGGAATTCGGTTCTGTCACCACGTATTCCTCTGATACCGTCAGAACCTCCAATACCATTCTAAAGGCTTCAATTACCGATTCTTTACGCTTTCGCGATGACCATAAATGAATCTGAAACTCAAACAATATTCATTTGATGCTTGGGCTTAGAAAATCTATGTTTCTCGAATGGGCAAAAAGATGCTACATACTCACGTGTGTGGAAACCATGGAATGTATTTGAGTTAGCAAAAGACGGGTCACCGAAAAATAATGTGCACCGATTAGCGATTAGTTATTAAAAATTATTTATTGTTACACTTTAAAATGATAAAAATAATTTTAAAAATTGCAAAAAGTAAACGTTATTCACCACATTTCTAAAATTAAATTTTCATATATTGTTACTTAACAAATTCGTCAATAATTCATGCATTATACTATACTAAAATAGGAAATGAATAAAATGCAAAATTAAAATCATTATGTTTTTTTTTACTTTATTTTAACCCTCCAAAATTGTAAACGAGGATTAATTTGAATGTATTGAATAGCTTAAAATAATATTGAATTAACGTATTAAAACAAAGGCACACACACACAGCAACGCGTGGCTGGATCAGCTAGTATATATATATATTTTTACCATCTTTACCACAGAACGCAACCTACGTGTATTCACGAAAAGCGGGACTAAGTAACTGAACTAAGGTTACAAAAACATACCGCTAATATATATTTTTGAAATGTGCTAACATCTATTTTAAAATTAAATAGCTATCTCTAAACATGTTACTTATAATCTGGTTCTGCCATCTATAGTGAGAAATAAAAATGATCCCGGGCATAAGAAAAAGATAATTTTGATCTATTAGGGCGTTACTTTTGAATACTCCAGCCCGGAAATATCATGGGCGCGAAAAATAGAGGAAGAAATTTCACCCCATAATTTTGACTGAAGCGATAAGGAAAAGGGTTTAAAATTTTATATTAAATAAAAAGACATTTTTTCTTTCATTTTTATTTAAAACTAGCTGTTACCCGCCCGCTTCACTGGGAATTTCATGATGTTTTATAAATTTTTACTGCTTATATATATGTATAAATTATTGATATCTAAGTCCTGCATTAAGAATTCGATTGTGTATTGAAAAATATACTTATACCTGTAACTGTCGCCTGTTGATAAAAAAAAAGGGGCAGAACTCATCTAATTTGTGTTTTCTAAAAATCTCTAAAATTGAAGCATAGAATGATGTTTGCTCTTTCGTAACCCAAAAACCAAGTGGATTCCCGCAAAACCAATTTTCGGTGGATCTCTAATCCGTAAATTGAACATGCAAGCCAAATTTCAAGTCTAAATCTAACAGAAAAAAAAAAAGTTTTACTATCAATATCTCAGTAATCCCGTTGAGAGCCGTTTTCCAAAATAACCGCTCTTAGCGGATTTCAACTCAACAAAAGAAAAATGCAAACCAAATTTCATTATTATAGTCCTTGTAGCTCGAAAAAAGTAATTTTTTTGTCAATACGTCCCAGTAACCCCCTGCACCCCCCAGAACTTGATTTGCTTAAAATACATTCTTAGTGGATCCCTATTCAACAAAAGAAACATGCTTAGTAAATTTCAAGTATATGGGTCTAACAATTAAAAACAGGAATTTTTTTCTGTAACTCCTCTTGACCCCTCGCAACCCTCCTTGGGGGTCAATTTTCGGTTTACTCTTTGTTAGAGGAACTCTATTCCATGAAAGGAACATGCCTACCAATTTTCAAGCAGGATGATCAAATAGTTTAAAATGGAAATATTTATCAATTACGCCTCTTAATCTCCCGAAATTAAACTTAGTAGTTGATATTCGCGAAACCCATTTTGTAGCGGTTCTCTACTTTACGAAAGGAATCTGCTTATCAAATTTCAAGACTGTACGTCTAATAGTTTAAAAATGGGGATAATTATCTATAACGCCACTTGAGCCCCCGCAACGCCACTTCTGGGTCTGTTTTCACAAAACCAATTTTGTAGGGGAATTGCACACTATGAAAGAAATCTGCTTAGCAAAATTTGAAGACTGTGCGTCCAATAAATTAAAAATGCAAAAAAAAATGATCAATAACGCCCCTTAAACCCCCGCAACTCGGCCTAGGGGTCGATTTTCACAAAACACATTTTTTAGTGTATCTCTATCCTATGAGAGGAATCTGCTTACCAAATTTCAAACTGTGCGTCTAATAGTTTAAAAATGGAAATAATTATTTATATCTGCCCTTAACACACCTGAACACCCCTTGAGGGTCAATTTTTCCCAAACCTGTTTTGTAGCGGATATTTACTCCATGAAAGAAACATTCCAACCAATTTTCAAGCAGGGAGGTGAAGTAGTTTAAAAACGAAAATATTTATCTAGTACGCCACTAAATCCCCCGCAACGCCATTTAGAGGTCTGTTTTCACAAAACCTTCTTATAGCTGATCTCTACTCTATAAAAGAAATCTACTTATCAAATATAAAAACTGTGCGTCCAATAGTTTAAAAATGGAAAGAATTATCTATAACGCCCCTTAAGTCCCGCAACGCCACTTGAGGGCAATTTTCACGAAAAACAATTTGTAGCTTATCTCTACCCTATGAGAGGAATCTACTTACTAAGTTTCAAGACTGTACGTCTAATAACTTTAAAATCGGAATTTCTGACGCCCCTTAAACCCCCGCCCCCGCAAACAATTGCTGCTAATTTGAAATTACAAACAGACACTTCAATTTATTTATTTGTATAGATATAGATTGGGATTATAATAACTATTGTTTAAATGTGACTAAAAATGTAAATAAAAAAAAAAGGATTAAAACTAACCGTAAAACTTATCAATTTTTTGTTTCTTGCATTGCGTTTTGCTTATGAAGCCTTGATTTATTATTTTTAAAAGTGCATCCGAAACAGCCGATGCTCTACTTAACTGAACAGTGAGATTCTCCTTTCATAAAAAAAAAAAAAAATTATGGCACGTGTCAGCGTATTATCATGTGCGCGTAACACTATTATGTCTCATGAACAGCATCGGTCGCCAGTAACCAAAACAACGACTTCATTAGCTCAGCTTGGCGTTCAATTTGGCGTTCATCTTGGCATTCAGTTTCACGTTCACCCGTATAGTTTCCGTTCCCGTAAGAATACGGGAATAAAATATAGCCTATGTTACTCCCCGTTAATGTAGCTTTCCGTTAGTGAAAGAATTTTTAAAATCGCACCAGCCGTTTCTGAGATTAGCCGGAACAAACAGACAGACAGACAGACAAAAATTTTAAAAATTGGTTTTTTGTTATGAGTACCGTATATACTTTTAGTGCATTAAGTAAAAAGCTGCTAATTTGAAATTACAAACAGACACTTCAATTTTATTTATTTGTATAGAAGAAAAATTAGTTTTGCTAGAAAATTTTTTTATGTAGATTCAGTTATACATTTTAGCTAACATTCAAAGAATGATGGTATGTTTATACAAATAAAAAAAATCAAGTGTTACACGTCACAAATAAAAAAAAAACACTTTTGGATAACTTGTGAATTGGAAGCACAGAATTAAAAGGCATTTTAACGAAATCAACACTTTATTTTATGTATCGATTTTAGCTTAAAAAAAGGGAGTAGTCAACTTTACTAACCTTAATATCTATAACAATTCATTGGATCATTTAATCCAGCGGTCGCTTAACTTTTGACCTCACGGACCAATAAATTCCTAATTTAAACCCCGCGGACCAGAAATATATATATATATATATATACACGAGCTGGTATACCCGTTCCTTGCACGGGTGAATTGAAAGTTAAACAATACAGATTGCAGGATAAAAAAGTTACTAATGAGTTTAATTTTACGTGAATTGTAAATTAAACAAGAAAAAGCTTTTTTGCAAATCTCAGCTGAACAAAAAAATACATATTTTTTAAATTTAAAGTCTGAAGGACTAATAATTAATAAAAAAAGGATTTTTTTTTGTTTATAACGCCCTGTAAGTCTCTTGCGGGTCGATTTTTCAAAAAAAAAAAAAAACCTTCCTCTCTGCTCATCAAAAGTAACACATTGTTACACATTTTGTCTAATGAACGCTTAAAATAGTGTAAAGAATTTTATATCTGGATGTGTTATACATTTATATTACTTTCTGTTGTATTTATTTATGTTAAAATTATAATAATCGCAAGCAACGCCGTTCCTTACATTATAATGGCTATTCAAATGAGGCATAGCGATATGTTGGTGATACGGCGGCATCATTTTGGCGACCAGGTTGACAACTTCGCGATTGATTGAACGGTACAGAAGTTGCTTTGCTGTAGCGCCACTTGGTGGAGAGCTGCAAGTAAGAGGATAACACAAAATCTTCTCCACACACAAAAAAAAAACATATTCATGTCACTTTTCATAGTCACTTCATATATATAAATATCTATTAATATATATAGAGAGATAAACTGGTTAAGCCAATACTTCATTACACATTACCCAGTCAAGATTATTATAAAATTTTTAATAAGTCAGTTTTTCAGGAAAACAAACATTTATCAAACAAAATTATGCAAACATTGAAAAAATGTTAAGGCAATATGGTACCCTAAAAATCATTAAACTGTCGAAATTGTTTTTATTAGCTTATTTGATACCCCGAATCCTTATAGATATGCCTGCAAATTTCAAAGCTTTACCTGCATTTTTCATAAAGTAATGGAGCAATGTTTGATGCTAAACAGCAACTACCACGCTTACATTTCAGATTATCTGCTAGAAAAAAACCTGATAAAAATGAATTAATTATTTTTATAATGTGCATCAATGAGATTGACATTATATATGCAGTAATAAATCATTTTAAGAAAGAATTGTGCAATTCATGCAAAAATTCTAGTTTGTGAATTATTTACTGGGAAGATCAAATGGATTTGGTCAAGATTTAAAAGTTGTGCGAGCTTTTTATGATATTATTATGAATGAAATTAAAACTTCAAAAACGGTTTCTCCCAAAGCGCAAATACTAAATCTCATTTGATAACTCAGATAATTAAAAATCTAATTCGCAAAGAATAGAAAAACCTCCCATTTTTATATATTTGTTTTTGGTGATATATATGTATCCCATGTGTGCGAGATTCAACACTTTTATTATTAAAATATTTTAAGATATTTATGCACGTTACAAATGCACGTATACAGTTCTTAAATTTGGATGTATATTACCTATAAATTGTTATTTGATTTTGCTTTTATTCGTGCAACAATATTTAACAAGCGAAGGCTTTTAAAATCATGGAAATAAAAAATAAAGGCATAAACATCTTTTGTACATGTTGTGCATTAGCTCTGAGCATGGAATTAGCCCTGAAGTGTGTGTATTTATTTTTTTTCATAATTATTAAGATAAAGTTTTATGAAATATTGATCCTTCATTCGTTTGTTTTTCTATGTATTAATTATGGCAGTATACTGTTTAATTGTTCTACATTTGTGCCATTTTTTTATGATACGTAGTTTTAAATAAGCTAATTAACATTTCATAAAAATTTCAGACTATTCGATGAATATTGTATCATGTTATTCGTGGAATGAAAACTTCAAACTCATATTTCTCCATGTTGAATTTTTGTACATATACTGTTATTCAAAACCCTAAGACTTCTTTGATAATTGAAGTATGTGTTTGAAATTTTTTACACATGATTTGAAATGTATGTTTTGTAAAACTGTGCATGGAATTAGCTCTAACATGTTTAGTACTTTTTCTAAAAAATTTCAAAATCAAAATTAATGTTTTTTTGGGAAATTTTGGAAGTTTAACTATAAAAAATTTAATAAAATTAAAGTGCCGCAGCAGAAAAAAAAAACCCATACACAGTTTTATGTAGTATATTATAAGGTACTTGGAAAAAAATTTTTGAAAGAAAAGAGACATTTAAAAAAGCTTTAGGGATTTAAAAATTGCTTAAAAAAAACTAAAAAAATTTAAATTTCACAAACATTTTGCGACAAATTCAAAAATTTTTGTATGGAATTATTATTAAATATTAACCTTTATACAATACAATTTAAACCAAGTATCAAATATCAAAAATAAAAAAAATTGTGAAGATGGTATCATATCGCCTTAATGTGTGATTTACTGAAACACAAGAATTAGATTGTCAACTTCTTCGTATACTTTTATCCCAAATGAACTGTATTAACTTCAAATATCTTTACATTTTATGTTTTAATATTTCTCTCTCTCTCTATCAACCCAGTTAAAAATCCATTTGTGTGTGTGTGTGAAAAAACAATCATACATCACATAAAATAAACTCGAATCTACAGTATTGCAATACTCATTCTGTTATAACGTTTTTCATTTTATTGCGAAAAATAAATCATACCTTATACATCTAATCTTCAAAGAAAATTCGCAAAACACACTGATATTTTACGGCTACTTACAAAACTAAACTTTTTCTTGTACAAGTATGTGGATATATCCATCGGAAATTCTCACTGATTCCGTGAATGGGGAATCTCCATCATTGACAGTATAAAATATGGGGGCCAAGGCCTACTGTGTGTGCTCATCTCAATTTTCGTGACCTTGACCCTGAGGTGCACGAGCAGATGTTCCAGTCAGGTGGAAAGTCTGACGTGAAACCCCTAGTGTTTAGTATCCAAGGAAACTTGGTAACTTATTTATCGACACACTATAGGGATGAAAGGCTGAGTAGACCTTGCCCATTCCGGGGTTTGAACCCCGGACGTGTGCGTGGAAATGCTATACGACTAGGCTTCATACAATATAAAATAATGAGACTATTATTTTTTTGACTTTTTATGAGCTACAGGCGGCTTGCTTAAGTAACAATACTGCTGCCTGGAAATATGACAAAACCGATATCGTAAACATTATTATACAAAAGAGTACTATCATCAACTAAATAAGATGTGTGAATATACGAAGTATTAATAATACCAACCTATAAATAAATTTCTCCACAAAAAAATCCTTTAAAAGTATATACAGTATTCTAATTAACTATTATTAACCTATTTATCTCTGCCAGTGGCGTAACGGAAAATATTAGGGCCCCCCTGCAAAATCAGGTTTGGCCATGAATATTTTATAAATTGGTTAAATACGCACTTGACGTCAGTCAAGCTTTGGGGGGGGGCGGAATCCTGCCCTCCCGCCAATGCGCGGATGTACGTTAAGCCACTGACCTCTGTCTGTTATTAAAAAAATAAACAACTTCGCTAAAGTATTGCAGGAATTGCGTATACCATTTTCCAAATTTCTGCATTTATTTTTGATTACAATGTAAATGATAGTAAACTGTGAAATTTTTAGTTTTCAAGAATTATTTTCTTCATGGTTATGAAAAGAAAGTTGAGAAATAGTTTCTGTAAGATACATGACAATTTAGAAATATTAAAAATAAAGGGCTTTAATGATTTTATTGGTAATTTAGTTTTGAAATGCGTTTGCCCAATGATGCAATACCAATTAAACGACGATGGCTGGCGATTTTCAGAATTTTTCTTTTCGAATATTTTCTTAACAATCAAATCCGATCATATTCGTAAAGGAAAAAGAATACATAATGTCACAGCTTGAAAATAACAATTACCGTATTTAGTCGAATCTAAGCCGCCATCAATTCTAAGCTGCACGCCAAATTTTCTACACGTTTTCGAGAAATAATAAAAAATTGTGTAAGAGGTTCTTCAATATCCAATACTTAAGAAATTTTTAAAGAAAATTTAATGAGAAATTATAAGAAAATAATTTATTTATTTTACCTGTATTAAAAACTTTCAAATATATGTAAATATATAAACCTAAAACTAGCTGTTATACATAAACTGTCAGTTTATGTTTCGAAAATGATTCGTCATTCCCATTGTCACAGCTGACTTTAGAATTGATGCCAGCGTCTTCATTTTCTCACACTTTCTTGCCCTCTAATGCATTTGTTATGTAGCATTCTTCAAAAGAATGGGCTATAGAAGAACCTTAAGGAATTATTAAAAACTTTTTAATATTTACAAACAAAAATTGTATTATTTTGTTTACTCCATCGACGTATATTAGTTTCATCCTTGCCAAATTTTCCTTCTTCACTGCTGTTTCCGTTTTTTTCTGCGTATAAAATTGCCTCCCTTTTCATACTTGTGTTAAAGTGAACTTGTCCCAATACTGTTAACGATATCTTTGTTGTTCAGGTGACTGAAAGAAAGTGTATACAAAAAATTCCTAAATAAAAGCTGACAACGATGTTTACTGATAAGTGGAGATAAATTGCGGAATGGGATAAGTCATCGAAGCAAGTGATCAGAATGGATTGTTACATTTTTCCTTTTGAAAAGGGTAGAAACTGAATTTCCCAATCCAACAAATGTTTTGCCTTCGATTCTAAGCCACACTCGATTTTCTGTAGCATTAACACCGGAAAAATAGTGCGGCTTAGAGTCAAGTAAATACGGTAATTCTCTTTTTAGGTGACTGACTACGCTCGGAACCTTGAAAAAGCGTACAAATAAATTCTTTTTTGATTTTAGTGTCAGATGGATTAGAGCAGGAATGGCGAACCAATGGCACGCGGCACAATATTTTGGGCACGCCACCTATCAAAATGGATTGCATTTTAGTTCAAAATATCAAAGTTCAATATGAAGTATTACGAAATAAACGCGATGATCGGTCGCAGCTTTCAGCGAGATTTTCTCAGGTCAAAGAATTATCGAAAACGCTCAAGTTTATTATGTTCCCTGATGTGTGACTTCATTCAATAAACTGAACTTGTCGCAATTCGATTGATTGGAAATTGAAAAATTTGAAATGCAACTGATTGATTTCCCGTCTATTTCAATATGGATTCAAAAATTTGTTGAAAAAAAGGAGAAAGTTGGATTTGATTGAAACAGAAATATTAACAAGCTGTATAAGTAAAAATGCGAGTAATGAAATTTCAGAAACATGGAATTCAATTCCAGACACATTTAACTGTTTGAAGAAGCTAATCCATGGTATTTTAACCATTATTGTCGTCTACCTATGCCTGCGAGTCATTATTTTCAGAGATGAATAACATTAAAGATTGCTTAGAAACCGTTTGGCAGATGACTCCAATTCAGCATGCATTCTGCTATAAGTTACATCTTTCTATCCTAATGTAAGTTATTTGGCATCTAATTTGCAACAGCAGTAATCCCACTAATGTTATTATTTTTTTTTAAAATTTGAATACACGTATAACTAAAACATTTATTACTATAAAGTACAAAATGTAGTTTTTCGTAGTAATTGAATAGTTTTGAATTGTTAGTATTTAGTTTTATTATTTTCCCAATAATCACGTGAAAGTTATTTGACGGCACGTCTATATGTTATTAAATATTTCTTTAGAAAAAATGGCACGTTGATCCATAAAGGTTTGCAACCCCTGCATTAAAGAAAAGACATAATATTGTTTTAAGGGGACTCGGCAACTTTTTAAATTTTTTTTAATTTAAGGGTTTTAAAATATCCTTTGTGTATATTATAAACAGTTACTATTAAACAAAAATATTTTACCATAAAAAATAAAGGTAACTTTAATAAAAACTTAAAATTTTAAAATTTTTTTAATGATTTTTAAATTTTTTCTTCTTTTGCAATTATTTTTGTTTTCCCTCCAAACTTTTTTTAGGCTTATAAGACTATTAGCAATAACTTTAGGGATCGATTTTGCAATAAACAAATTAGTTTTGGAAAAAAAAAATTAAAATGTATACAACAATGGAAAAAAAGACTAAAAAAGCATGATTTCGGCTAAATTTTCTTTTATAAAATTTTTTCTAATCAAAATATTGAAAAATGGATCACTAACTTTATTAAGTACATTGTAATAAACATACACACCAAAATTCAAGTTGTTTCATAAATATATGTAGAAGTTTTGTACTTTTAAAGATCGTGTTTTCATGAAAAAACTCAAACTGAGAAAACGTAATTTGAAGAATACAAATCAGTAAATAAATATCAAAACAATGTCTAAATTTTGTAATAAGTTGTTAATATATTGTATAGATAATTACCATTAAAAAAAGCATAAAACAATTCAATTTCAAAACATTAAACAAAAATATAAGCTTTTTATAAAAAGCCTGTCTGACCTCAAAATTACGAAAAATAGGAAATATCATTATCTGACTTATTTTTGCAAGAAACATATATTAAATATATTCAAAAATAAATGAAATACATCAAATAAATAAAATTAAAATATATAAAATGTACAATAGAGAAAATTAAAAAACTTTTTTAAAATTAGTTTGCTATTTAATTTAATATTTAATATAAAATAAAGTAAAACATGTTAAATCTAAAATTCACTATTTTTCCAAAACAGTTTTGTTTTAAAATTGGCCTGCGCCATAAGTCATTCCTTCTCTTCGCTTAGCTAATAATTCTTTTTTATATATAGCTTTTTTAATAAGCTTAAGAGCCAGCTTATTGCTGGCCTTTTGACGACGTTTTCTAAATTGTCGTTTTCGACAATCTAAGATAGTAGCAAGTTGTTTGGTAGAACCTCCAGGAGCTACACCTAAGGCTTTCTGTATTTCTACTATGGTACTTACCGTACCCTTATTGATTTCACAGACAGCTTCTGTTACTGCCCGGTTAACACGTCTTTTATTCACAAAAATTTCTTTTGGACACTTTGCCCAAATCATGCTGTGCAAACTATCGTTTGCATTTTGTGTTCCGCATCGGATACACCTTTCTAACACTTCATTAGATGCAAGTCTTAGGTAAATTGGAAGAATTTTTGGAAGGAAATTTTCATTTATTGGTGATCCTACATTTAATTTATGATTTCTTGGTTTTTCACCGTTATCAATCGCAGATTGGTAGAAACACCAAGAGTTTGCTCCTGCAGGACACTTTGAATGCTGAGGTTTAGCATCTGTAGAAATGCTATGCAACAAGGTAGCATATATTGCTGTTTTCATAGCTTTCACATCCCCTTTGTTTCTCAAAATAGCCTTTTGGTAGTAAGTGGTTAATTTCTTAATTGTAGCTTCTTTCAAACTACCATGAGCTTTACCACCTAAAGAAATACCTTGAGCACGACAATCTTTAACAGTAGATCTCAAAGCTGTTCCTAACCGCTTACTGACATGATTTATGCATTCTTCCTTTTTTATCACAACATCCGGTCCGTACACTTTTTTCTCAACCAAGTAATGAAATGTTTTACAGTCACCATCGGATAAAACTGTGATATAACGAAATCCGAGTGATGTGGATCTTTTCCATAAAGTTAATGCAGCTTCCATTTCCATCGATGTAGATGAGTCCAAGTGGTTTATATCACATTCGCTTTTATATCCTTAATACCATATGCTGAATTCAGCACTTGACTCGCCTAACTTATTTTTTGCCACAGAACAATGACAATACACCTTACTCATCACTTCAAAGTCAACGACATAACCGGTGAGCATATCTATAACACACCCTACACCGATGAGTGAGGAGTGACCACGAGTTAGCCACGTCCCATCAAAACTAACACTTAGGTCTGTGATTTCAGCAGAACTATGAGCTTCATTCTTGTACGCATCTTTAATCTCTCTGTGGGTTTCCGCAAATATGTTTTCAGATGCTGGAGTGTATGAGTTATCCAGCCTTCTTGCACACTTCCCATATGTAGTTGATGAAAAAGGATCCATATTCATCACCATACAAAACTTTTCTATGGCTGAATAACCTTTCCCAATGTGTGAAAAGGCTTGAGTTATTCTCAAATTCACTTCATGGCTGTTAGGACCAGACTTTCCAGAAGTGTTTACAACAGTTTTGTTTTCATCACAGTTGCTACACAATAGCTTTAAATTGTATGAAAATCTCAACTTGGCTCCAAGCTCCAGTTTCAAAGTTTGTTTTTCACAATATTGGCACCTTGCACTTAAAAGTAGATTATTAACTTGGTTGAAGTCCACCAATATATAATGTCCAACAGCAGAGGTATCCTTTTTTACCTCAGTATTTAATTTTTCAAGGCGTACATTTGACACTAATGAATCACTTCACAATCAACATTCTCTTTACGCCATCGCTTTTCATTCATATGCATAGCACGTAATGAACGTTTCCTAAGAGGCATATTAGCGATAATAACAACTGATAAAACTAAAAGAATGAATGAATTATGATTGAAATAGCATTAAAAAATGCTGTTTTAGGTTTCTATGAAATAAAAAAGTAATCAAACTAAAAAGCACACAGCAAGCAAAAATGGCAAAGCTAATGTAAACAAACAACTTCACTGATAGTTACAGCTTAAAGGATTCTTCTTCTTCTGTGTAGTTTTTTAAATAAAATATTGGATTTATTTTCAAGTAAAAAAGTGTAAACATTGAGGGGGGCGTGGCATTTAAACAGCTGTCAAAATATTTAAAATACATTTTACTACATTTAAAATAATCAGATCGTTTCAAAACTTCGCACAGTCGTGCCAGAGGTATCAAACTACATTTTAAAGTAAAAATTGAAAAATCGATATTTTCATCGATTTTCGGCTTTTGTGAAAGGTGCCAAATCCCCTTAAGAATATTATTACAAGAAATAATTATTTACAAATGCAATTTTTTTGGCAAAAAAAGGAAGATAAAGCGACATATTTTCAAAACATTCTCCTTCCATGAAAAATGTATATAACAACACTTTGCCTACACGAAGCTAGGATTTCTATGCTGGGGCTCAACAAGGTATTTTGAAGAATTCCCATTATTTTCAGCGTTACTATTAATTGGAATAATAATAAATGTTTTTTGTTGAAATTTCTCTCTAATCTGATGTAATAAAATGTGAATAAATCCACTTATAAATATGCATTCGTAAAATTTCAGTTCAATCTCAGTATTGAAGTCCTAGCCATATATAGGCCAGTGCATCTCAAACTTTCAATAATTGCGAAAAAATATTCAATCATAATTTTCATCGCCCCCCCCCTTCCTTAACATAACAATGTATTGAATTCAATGATAATATACTTTGACGCTAAAGCTACAATACGACTTTAACTTCTTAAGCGCCAGTGACGTATATAAACGCCTCGCTCAGCCAAAACATTAATTGCCCGAACGTATATGCACGTCTTTCCGGAATACGATCATTCCTGTGCGCTGCTATCCATAAAATGGTTCCGAAGGCTTTGGAATGCAATAAAAGGACCTTGACAGAATGTATTTGTGAAGGATTTGCTTATTTATTCCTTTTTCTCCCCCCCCCACCCCCCACCCCCGATACCTCACATACGCGTGCCTTCGTGAAAGCGGTGTCATTGGGAGCATAACTTTTTATCGGCAGTTAAGGGATTAATTATAAACCGTATAAATTATTAAAATACGTGTTAATTTTTGTGTATAATTTTATATATGACAAGCCCATGGGGTCACTGGTAATTATTAAACTTGTTAACTTAGTATACTTAAATTAATTTTAAAATATATCATACAGTACTGATACATTTATAAGTGTGTTATATCAGTGAAAATGCGTATTTAATTTTTTATTACTTCGCAGAATGTCTTTTTTGGTTCACTTTCTGTGAATTAATAATTTTTTTGAAAATAATCTTTTGTTTTCGACAATTCAATATGCTCGCGCCCCCTCGTAGAGTTATCACGCCCCTAAGGGGGGAGGGGAGCATGCCCCACAGTTTGAGAAACACTGATAAAGGGAAAATATTATTATTATAGAGGCATTTTTCAATGAAGGAGAACGTTTTGAAATGTGTCATTCTTCCTTCACTTCTTGCCAAAAAGTTACATTCAAGTAATTTTTTCTTGTGATAATATACTTAAAATAATTTTATATGTTTAATCTAATCCAAATGACACTAAATATTAAAAAAATTATCCATTTAAATGTTTTTTTCAAAATCAAGGTTTCAAATACAGTCAGTCATCTTAACGATTGACACCTATTAATTAAGAATTTTTTTTTTAGCTTATATTGTACAAATATACATCCAAAATTATTTCTAAATATTTATGAAACTTTTTTTATTTTACTTATTTTTATTCCTTTGAATTTTATATAATCTTTATAAAAATGCCCTTCTTAAATATAATTTACAAAATAATGTTGGAAAAATAATCAACTGTAAAAACATATCAAGTTCGATTCGAATTTTAAAGAAACTACAAGAGACTGAAAAAAAAGTAAAATGTCACTATCTGTTCCATATTTATTTCTTAAAATAGAAAAAAGTCCAGAAGTTCCTCCTGAAACCTACCAAAAAACTTTGGAAATTTGAAAAGACAACCGAGTATGTTAAAAAGAAAAGAATACAAAACTGTTGGATAAGGCGAAAAGGCAATTTCTTTTAGAGACTTTTGTTACAGTTTCTTTTTATGCGATCATTTGCATAATTTTTCTTTCTGTTTTTAAATTTCCATGTACAGTATTCTCTAGAGTTATGGATCAGGGAATTTTCTTGCTTTCAAAAAGAAATGTTTGTAAAATATTGCAGAGGTTTCCCCACAAATTTAGTATTTTTAAAATACGTAGAACCCAATCTTTTTTACACAAATGGTTTATTTTAACCCAGTATATTGCTTCCTTATTCATAGATATCTGTGTAGGATGTTTTTAATAAGGAAGAAAGATAAATTATATTTATTTTCTGTAACGTTTACTCAATTTACTATCAACTATTTGACGAAAGAAAAATTTTATTATACTTAGTATGCAACATGATTAAATACCTAAACTTGATCTATTTGTTCTTTCCCTCATATATTGTCCTTCATAATTTGCCATAATTCACGTCTTTATTTCAAAAGAAGACTGTTATTAATAGCACAGCACCGAAAATTCCATTTGCATTGATGCCGGGATGGCACAGGGTCGTTTTCCCAGACTAGTCACACTCCTGTTCGTTTCGTGATCACCTTGTTGGAGTGTAGCAACCAACATGGTGATTTATCCAAATCGATTTTAACTGGAACACTCTAACGTGTTACAAAGTGGCATCATAGCTTGGAGTACCTCTGGTTTGTATTCATGGGACAGTGACGGCCCAAGACATGTGGATCATGTACTGTGGTTAGACCTCTTTTTTTTTCAGGGTGTCCTAGATACCTTTTATTAACAAGATAGTACCCGATCACATACTGCCCACATCAGACAATGCACTCTGCAAGATGTGTAGATGAGTTAAAGAGGCTAAGACTACTATTTTCTCCTTATCTCTCCTCATTCGAACAAGTCTGGGACATGATTGGAAGTTGCTTGTATACTTTGCATAGTCTTATTCAGAAGACGAACTCTGGCAAATGGTTAACAAGGAACGAAGAACTATCCCTCAGAGGGACATCTATTAAGTCTATAGGAAAGCTGTGCCCATTTTAGAATAAAACAAGATAAAATTTTTTTTCTTTCCTTAATTAGTCTTTATTGAATAATATATAGTTGCCATCTTTTTTTTTATGATTCCTTCCGTGATGGAAATTTTTAAACCCCATTTTTACAAGCAATGTTTTTATCCCTAGAGGTAAGAAAATGAGCCAGAGCTAGTTTTGACAACTTCCCCGTTTTTGATTTTTTTCCCCTGCAATTTTTTTGTAAGGACTGAAACAAGTGATAATCAATGAGTGCTAAGTCCGAGTAATATGGGGAATGCAACAGAATTTCCTAGCCTAATTCTGCGAGTTTCTGAAGATTCTCCAAAGAAGCATGTGACCTGACATTATCATGAAGCAATATGATGTCCTTGCTATTGAACATCGACGGCCTCTTTCCTTGGAGCGCAGTTTTTAAATTATCCGATTATTGAAAGTACTTCTCCAAATTTAGCTTTTCGTTCTAATTCCCCGGCTCAGAATGTATTGGTCTTTGATTGAATCACACACACGCACACGCACACGCACACACACACACACACAGTATACATAGCATTCTCTTACCAAGCTCAACTTCGGCTTAGAGATGGAGAGGGTAGGTTTCTCGCATTCAGAAGATGCCCTATTCTACTTATGATGTTTTCAAAAGTAATTCAGTTTGTATCACCAGTTACCATTCGGTCCAAGAAGGATTTGATTTTGTTTCCGTGCAAGCAGAGATGGGCCTAGGATGACATGATCATTTAAATTATTTTCACTTAACTTGTGTGACCCCCACATCTCGAATATTTGCACACCCATTCTAACATCCGAATGTGGCTCGAAAGGGTTTGTTGAGTTGAAGCAATCCTTTCCGAACTTGAAAATCGTTGAAAATGGAACGGACAGTTCCTAATATGGCCTAATATATTTATGGCCATGTTTCTTCTTCTATCGTTCTCCACGTAGGTCCTACAATTTGGTTAAACTTGTCCTCGCTCCAGTGTTGCGTCATTTCAAATCAAACATCAATTATTTTCACTGCGGCCTCTCTCTGACGAAGTTTTTCACTTTCTGGTCATTCCTTCTTCGTGCATTTTCATTGTCAGCAAGTGTAATTATTATTGGTGGCGCAACTATCTCCAAGAAACTCTGAGTTCAACAGGGCCATAATCTTTTCCGACTCTAAATCGGCATTACAAGCTTTATCTCAAAATTACCTCTGTAAATCATAAAGAATTTTAAAATGCAGATCGTTCTTAAAATATTTTCCTCATAAAATTTCTTGTCTGTGGATATTCAATGGTGTTCATTGTGACATTGCTGGGAATAAGCATGGTGACTTTTTTTTGCTAAGAAAGGAACCCTTGCGATCCAAAGATCTACGAGAATTCTTTAATTCCTTAAAGCGTTTTACTCTAATATGGACTTTAAGTATAATTTTAAAAATGGAAGCTGGGAGATGTCGAAAGACAAGAATGGGCAGTTTTGAACGAGAATCCGTCCGGGGTTCCTGGGCTCTAGGAAAGCTGCTGTAGCTCATTTTAGACTTTTGAAAGGGCATGGCTGTCTGAGATCTCATCTCTACAGAATTGGCATCGCCGACTCACCTGACTATACTCTGTGTGAGTGGTCAGCCTATGACAGTTGAACATTTGGACGTGTGCCCTATTCAAAGAAGTTTTAATTCTTTTGTCGAAAAATATTGGAGAGCACGTGCTCTAATGGCATAAGTGCTATTGTATAGTGCGTGGCATTTTTAAAATAAAAAAATTATTTGTCGTCGTAGCGTGTCCATGGGGGAAAAAAAAAAGAAACCCGTGAATTGATAACACGAAGGCTGTGATCTCTAACGATGCTTTGCGAATCGAGTCGCTCATGATTCAAGGGAATGAATTCTCCAAGGAGAACCAGAGACCATAAAATGTAAATATATTACGTTAAATCTATAAATGTCATAATGTTGGCTATGTAAACATTAAATGAATCAATGTAAATAACACATATCTAATTACTGTTCAACTGAATTTACATTGTTTTTCTTACACGTATTTTTTATTTCATTTTTTACCGTCTTGAAAAAAAAACGGGTAACATATTTATCTATCAACAATACAAATCGTTTTTTTAATAGTTTTATTTTAAATGTTTTTTTTTAGGTTGATGGCATCAACCGGTAAAGAGAGTTAAATATATACTCATGCATCAAAGTTTTTTTCTTTGTTTTTAATCCGAGAGCGATCGCGCGCAGCACAGAATCACCCCAAGCTCACGAAGTTTTTAATTCTGGAAAAACTGTATGTTTTTGTTACTAATGACCTTGTCAGTACCTTCCTATATGACAGTCCTCAAGGGAACTAAAATGTATTTGTGACACATCTCCTCATTTTTAAGAATGGCAAACGTTTTTTTGAGTATTTAGAGTGACTGAGTTCCCAGCGCGACAACTTTTGTTGCCAAATATTTTCAATAAATAGCCTAAATTTTCCCCCTGTGAACGCTTTAGTGGTTTTGATTGCTGTTTTCTGCGACTCATTATGGTTTATAAATGTAAATGAACAGAACATAAAGAAAGAAATGGACATCTGTGTGATTTCCATTGGAGGAAGTTGTAACTGTTCAAAGCAAGGGAAGAACCTAATGAAATAATGGATATTAATCATAATAGAGAAAGTAAACTTGAGAAAAGAGATGAGTATGAAACGTTTGAGTTGAAAGAAAATTTTTTAAATGCTACTGAAAGAACTCCATCAAGAAAGATATAAGGCCACAAGACACACTGCACTCTGTCAAAAAGACACAAGCAAGGAAAAATTCAACTTGCTATTTGTAGATCATCAAAGGATAATAAAACTACAAGAGCTTAAACAACATATTGCAGTTTTGCCTGGGAATAATCATTCCTATAATGTGTTAATGAAAAGTTTTTGTGATTTGTGTTCTTTATTAAAGTTACAAACATTTGAAACATTTTAGTTCAGTTTGACTTGATTTCTTCTCAAATAATCAGAGAAAAATTGAAAATCCTTAAAACTAGGTAAGTATACTTTTTCTTAAATAAATTATTCACTGCAATTACGATTTTTATCGTGTAAAATGAAAACAATGGTAAAAAAAGTTTGGGACGTCTCTATCAGTCCTGGAAATTCGGATCCCTCCCCAAAAGCCCTTGATTTTTTTTCGATTGATTATAATTCTATGTATATAGTACGTAAAAATTAATTATTTGTTTTTAATAATTAATGCTAATTATTCATTTATTAATTAATTTTTTACTGCTTTTTGTTTCCGAAAATCGACACAAATAAAGAATATGTTGGGTCGCGTATTGAAGCATGGTAGGAGAACAGTGGACTTTCGACCTTGGACTCCCCCCCCCTTGAAAAATTTCTGTGTACGATATCTATCATATACACTGCTGTGTGTGGCCACCGTAAATACAACACCAAGAAAGACAAGAGATAGTACAAAAAAAATTTATTTTGTAGATAACATGTTCACCAAGTATCAAAGGATTAAATTTATAGAATTCCGTGAAGTATGGTTCCTGCCAGAATCAGTAGCCAGAGTAGCCGCCATTGTTGGAGATCATCGCTACCACACGCCTCGGCATTGATTCAAAGAGACTTTGGATGTGTTCTTGGGGTACAGCAGACCAAGAAGCTTCCACACGTTGCCAAAGTTGATCTGGTGCGGCAGCTGGGGAGTGTAATCTGAGTAAATCGTTGAGCAACCATGGACCACATGTTTTCTATCGTCGAAAGATTTGGAGAGCGAGCCGGCCAGGGAAGCAATTCAATCTGGTGATTGACGAAGAACTTTTGGACCATGCGTGAAACGTGTGGTCGCGCAATATCCTGTAGAAATATGGCTGTGACCAAGCCCTGAAGGTAAGGAAGGACAACTGGCTCCAAAACCTCGGAGATGTAGCGCTGGCTGTTTAAAGTACCGACAATGCGTAAAAGAACAGTGCGAGAGTGATATCCAATACTGCCCCATACCATAATACCTGGTGTAGGACCAGTGTGGTGGTGCATAACGCACCTGTTCAGCATCCTCTCTCACCGGTGTCTCCAGACTCGAATCTGACCATCGTAGTGTTGCAGACAGATGCGTGACTCGTCAGTAAAGACAACTTCATTCCATTCTGCCGCCCACATCCTTCTCTCTTCGCACGATTGGCAGCGGAGACGTCTGTGGTTCTGTGTCAAGGGTAGACCAAGCAATGGACGTCTTGCGGACAGGCCGCTCTGCTATAAACGGCGTCGAATGGTGCGCGCAGACACTGAATGATGCGCTACAGACTCAATGTGCTGTGCTATGGTTCGTGATGTGTCTGAGCGATCCGTCACTGCCATGCGCACAATTTGCCTGTCCTCACGTGAAGTGGTGCACTGAGGTGCGATCGACCACGTTGGTACGTCGTACCCACCTGCATCCAACGGTCACATATCCGCATTACAGTTGTTTGGTTTCGTCCAACACGACTACCGATTTCCCTGAAAGATTATCCACAATTTCGGTAGGCCACTATCCTTCCTCTGTCGAACTCGGATACTTGATCAAAAGCTGATCGCTGTTTTCTACGAGACATAACTGATCGTTTTTTGAAAAAACCACAAGAAAAACACAACTGCCGAACTTGAAATCGTCGAAATCTCCAAGCCTTAAATAACGCTTTGAGGTGGCGCCACAGGCGTGTGTGTCTTCGCTGAAATTCTAATCATTTGTATATCTCACCTCCGCTAATGCGTGTTGTAAATTTCATGTTATTTGCGTGCGTCCTTCAGGGTGCTGCATTTACGGTGGCCAGCAGTGTATATGCTTACTAAACATTTTTTTTTTTTTTACTTTCACAATAAGAACTCTTCGACACAACTGATAAGTAAGCCTCTTCTTCAGCGAAAAAAATAAAAACTAAACCTACAAAGACTCAACAGCTCATGAGGGCCAAGGCCTCCCATGCTCATCTGTCTTCTTCACCTTGGCACTGAGGTGAATGAGCAGTTGTTCCAGTGAGGTGGTCAGTCTGATGCAAATCTCTCAATGATAAGTGACCAAGAAAGCTTGGTTCTCTATCCACTAAGGGGTAGAAAGACTGATTCGACTTTGCCCAGCCTGGGTTTGAACCCCAGACCTGCGGCGTGGAAACGCGAAACGCTACCACTGAGATTCTTTACTTAGCAAACGGAAAAGATAAAATTAAGACAGAGTTAAATTTTGAACTAGAAAATTAAAAAATATTGTGTACATGAAAGTTAATCAATTTAATCTAAAAACAAAAATTATATTACGGTGCTTTTAATGTATAGAACAAACATTTCTTGTTTTATTGACAGCGAATTTTCAGCGATACGCAAGCGAATGTCATATTTCCCCAAGTGTGGCTAGAATGGAAATTTTTGTTTCTGGAATTCCGTTTGCATCTACGTGAGTTTTATTTTACAGCGCCTGATAACTGGTCTGAATTAAGTTTGTATTCGCACCAGAACCTCACGTGGCGCATGTGTGATTCTATGCTCATATCTGATAACGAGACGTGCAGACTTTGGATTGCGAAAATATTATTCTATTTTAAATCTAATATAAAATATTTATTTTGATATTGTAGGAGAGGAATGACACTTACCGTTTCTAATATCCGATTTATGCATGAAAATTTGTAAATGTGATCGACATTTAAAATCATTTTCTTGAAAAAGGAATAGAACGAAACACACAGCACAGTTTTTTCAATTCCAATTTATTGTAATTTTAAAATTTAAATTATTTCCATCATGTATTCATTGTATTTAAATCTAGTTTACCAGTTCTAAAATTTATCGTGTACGCAATCATTCAGACGATTCTTCTGATAAAAAGTATGCAATTTAGGGAAGAAATTCTGATCTTTCAGTGATTTTTAAGTAAAAATTTATATTTCATTTCCCAATTTTTCTCCAAAATCAGAACTTGACGTATTATTGGCATGATGCGTTTGTTTATTTTTCATGAATTTTTTTTTTGTATAAATACATTTTAGTTTAAAAAAAGCTAACAAACACATCCTTTTATAGTTAATCGAACTAAGTTTTAATTTAATATTTTAGTCACCAAATATGGAATTAGTCGCCAAATTTGGAAATGGGATAAGAAATGTGTCGCCAGATGTGGGATGGGATCTGAAAATGGGAAGTCGTGAATCCTGATGACCCTCATCAGGACAATGGAACAAAATTATGAAATTATTGTATTGTCATCGGTCCTGGACAAGTGAGCAAAATTTCGAATTAATCCGACTTTTAAAGTGGGTAAAAATTTAGTTGAAAGATTCCGTTACATACAAGTGAAATTTACAAAAGGGGGGTTGATAAAAATAGAAAAGAATTGTAATGGTTTCTAGAATCTTATTCAAATACGAAATAAAGTCGAATAGATACTTTCCTTAAGAAATCGATCTGAGATAGTCTGAACGTAGTCAATAATCTCAAATAAAAACATTAAATTGCAGACATAAGCAAGTTAAATGCACCCTTTATTGTATACTCAGCATCAATAAAATCTGAATTTCTTCCATATAATCATTTCCACTCAAATGAAATCATTTATCAACCTGTCTTATTACAGTAAATCTACTTCGTTTCATCTTTTTAAAAAACACTTACTTGTTATTTTCATTAACAAAAAACTTGAAACCGAGAACCACATAACACGCAATGTCCCATTGTGTAAAAGCACATATCGCAGCGAATTTTGAAGTTGGAACATTTTCCTCTTCATTAATAGAAGAAATGAGGAAAATAACTCGTATATAACAGGTGACGTGTCTTTCTTTTATCCCGTTCATATAAAGACGGCAATTAATGATGCTTGGGACATGGGTTTGGGGAAAGTTTTCCGCTGACAAGCCATTTATAGGAAGAATGGCCCTTCAGTCGTCTGGGCTTGACAGAATGATGCCACACAATACAGGGAAATAATTCATTGAATACCTTTTAGGAGGAAAGGATATGCTATTCGTGGCAAAAATTCAGATGTAATTGGCATTTGCAGAAGTAATGAATGATTTTTTTTTTGCCTAATCATGTTTTAAAGAATAATATTCTATTAATTTAGGTTTTAAATAATAGAATTGGTTGTTATGACACAAAATTGAATAAACTTTTCTTTTAGTAGGAATTCTTTATGTGCCGGAAATTTAAATGTGCATTAAAGAGTCAATTTGTGTGAATATATGACCATTTAACTCGTAGAAATTAGGCTTCTATGTATATATAGGTAGGGGTTTCTTTTCATCTTAAAATATTCATTTACTAATTCATTTAGATTAATATACCTAAATAATGTTTTTTTTTTTTTTTTTTAGGTTTACACAAATTGTTTTTTTTTAAAAAAATGATAGTATCAGAATTTTTTTTGGTTTTTACATTTTTTCAGTACATTTTGAGAAAAATATAATAAAATTAAGAAGAGAAATTTACAAAAAATAACATAAACAGGACCCATTTTGTACCAAAGTTTACGAACAAATTTTCAATTTTTCAATTCTGATGAGTTGCCATGTTATTCGTTTTTGAAATAACCTTCAAAATAAGAGATATTTTAATTTTCACAAAAATTAGAGCCTTTTATCTTAGTTATTATATGAAATTACTTAAATTACAGTGATTATATTAACATAAAGGACTGTAAATTTGTAATAAAACAGTGATTGATAAATCTGAAAGTTGAAAAACTTCTACTTTAATGCGGAACTTACAGGGAAAAAATCAGTGAATTATTTCAAAACTTTTTAAACAATCGCTGTCCCCGTTTGAGCATTTTCAGAAAAACACATTTCGGCATCTATTTTTACTAAAACACTTATAGTTTTAGTTCTAGTGAACGAAAATAATAAACTTGGTAATTTTGTAAAGCTAATAAGATGGCCTATACTATAAAATCACAAAAAGAAAAAAAAAATTGTCAATTATTTGCAAAATTCACAACTTTAGGGTAGTCTGATACTTTAAGAAATATAACACATCACTCAATTAGTCACGGGCTAAGCAAGTAGATGGTGCAACAGTCTAACTTTCTTTAGTCTAAGATAGTAGTACTAACTTTCAAATGGCACGTGTCGAGATTTTGTGATAATATCTTGTTTAGTTGAAAAGTTATAATGAAGCAACTTTTGTTTGCTTATAAACTATGAACGAAAAAGAATTTGGTGTGTTAACATTGCTTTGTGATGGAGAAAAGCACTGTTCTCGCAAAATAATGCACTTCGAACTACTTTCCCACCCATCGTATAGTCCAGATTTTGCTCCCAGAGTCTACTGGTTTTTTGCAGACCTTAAAACAATGCTACAGGGATAGAGGTTTGGCTCAAATGAAGATTGATGAAGCCTTTTTTGAGAGCAAAGACAAATCGTTCTACGAAAAAGGTATTAAAAAAATTTGAAGAGCGGTGGGCTGAATGTATCACTCTTGAAGGGGAGTATCTTGATAAATAAAGTTCAATTTTGCCTAAAAAATGTTATTTTATTAGTTAGGCCTGGGACTTGTTGTGGATCTATACGGTTCCTTCTATTAACCTCTGGGAATTCTTTTGGGGAAACATTTTTTCAACCAACTTTCTACGAAGACACAAAGCGTAATTATGCAAATAAGTTTAATATATATATTCTGGATTCACGAGTTTAAAAGTTAGTGAAGCGAGAATAGTTTAGAAGTGAAGTGAATTGTGAATAGATGAGAAGAGTGGTAAATCGGCAGTGAACGTATACGTAAACAGTGTTGGAAGCGTGGATTCGGAATATTAAGAAATAGCTTAGTTGAACAGTTGGAGCTGTGTTAAGGTAAATGATTAAAATTAAGGTGATTGCAATGGATAGCGCGTTGGGTTTCTAATCCAAAGTTGTGGGTTCCAACCTACGTGGGATGGCCTAATTTCTGAGAATGTGATTTCTTTTTATTATTCTATTTATTAGAATAATTAAATTTAATTAATGAATGAAAATATTAACCAAAATAAATAGTCCAACATCATATATAGAAAGGAAAATTGCAAGGAAAATCGCTTTTTATTTTGTCACTTAATATTATGATTCTGTCATATGTATATACATATTTATATTAATTGTAACTATTTAATAAAAAGTTACTAAAATAAAATTTTCTTTGCTGACTTAACTAGAAATTGACTTAAATATATTTTTATATTATTGTTCTTCAATTATTTTCGAACTTTAATTATTCGAATGATGCAATTTACAATTAAAGATCAAAGTAAAGTTTCGTTCTTTAAATTGGGAATTGAATATTTATTATTCTGTAAGAGAATAAAAATGTGCGTGCCTTATAAAGAGAAATATTCGAATAAGATTATTACAACTGCTTTGGATTTAGTTTTCAGTGACTTTACATAATTACCAGCGAAATAAAGAAACATGTTTAAATCAAAACAATTCACAATATGACGTAACTTATTAAAGCTAGACGTAAATAATATTTTTGTTCATTTGTATAACAAATTAATAAAGAGCATTCGCATATGGAAGTTTCAAGTAATTGCAACTTCTGGAAGTTTCTTCATTTTAAATTGAAATTGGCAACTTATATATTCTTAAAATAAATAATATCATATTTTTTAAAAACTAGAGTAGAGAGAGTGGAGAATACGTATTTCAACAAATATTTCTTTTCCACCTTTTGTAAATTAACATAAAAAAATGGCTAGCATGAATACTTTCTAAGACGAAACAGCAGCTGCTTAAAAAAAAAGAAAAAGAAACTTCGCTATTTTTACTTTACAAAAAGGTTATTTTAAGCTTATGTAACAACTGCGACGAAATGTTTTATTTATATTGAAAGAAAGATGTAAAAGATAAAGAAAATGTTTAAAAATATGTTGATATGTAGACAGGAAGAACTGCGCCTACAGCAAAAAAATATTCTAAGATTCTTTTAACAAACGATTTTTTTTGTGATACATTTCAAACTCTAATACTATCTTCAATTCTTATTTGGAGTTCGAACCCCAATTTTTTCAACAGTATACAAATAGTATAAAAAAGGAACATAAATTGCTAATGTTTTCAATTGAAAAATTTTTTTTTTGGGGGGGGGGGGGTTTAAAATGAATATAAAAGAGTGTTTTTCATGGAATTGCTACACTTTTAAAAATCATTTTGATTGAATACACTGTGAAATCATTTGGATGTAATTGTAAAAAAAAAAACAATTTCCTTATCAGATCCATAGTGCCCTTATTGGTGAAAATTCTAATGGCATGACTGTCTATATAAGTGTAAGAAAAACATGAAGCCATTATTAGAAATTATTTCAATGCGTAACAAAGAATTATTCTATTGAATATAAGATGTCGATGCGATGAAAATAATGGTAAAATGATGGGACAGAAAAACTGATTGACATAATTTTGATTATGGGATTCAAAGGGATCCAATTATAAAATGAAATAACCCCACAGAAGATCACTGTATGTTGTCAGACTGTGTGGAGGTCCAAATTAGTTTTTACTGCTTCATTAGACTTCTCGAGATGTTTTCTTGATCATTAAAGGTTGCAGCAGTCCCTCCTTCTGCAAGTCGCAAGCTACAAAGGACAGGAATAAAAGCCCTTAACGACTTCCCGAATAGGGATTCATTTCGTCTCAGTCGTTTAAGGCATGCATGGCGTGACTTCGGACCCGAAAGTAGCCAGTTAAAATACATTGCACCCAAGCAGCCTTCAAAAGGTTACCATAGGTCTTTCTCCCCTCTGTCACCAACAGCTTGTCAATCCTAAGAAGGATTAGGCTGAAAAAATTCCTATTCCAGTCACTGAGATTCCAGAGGGAAAAAGTCTCACTGCAAACCGTACTTGTCGACATTGGTGACAAGTAGATTGCTAAAAGAGCATTGAGAAAATATATCCGCTTCCCCCCTCCTATTAATTGTCCTTTCAATCATTATCATTTGGGGTACACATCGGATTGTTGAAAACGAAAATAATTACTATGAGCTGCTCTGACAATTGCTCTGTTCTCACGCACTAAGTCAGATCAGGTACAGACTATCATTTTGACGTGTAATTTGAATGATTCAAGTAATCTTGACTACATTGTGGAATGGTGTTATTATTCCATTTCGATAAGAAGTGATTATTCGAACTGACTACCTTGGTTCCTCATCTAAATTGCAAGTTATTTCTTAAACGATGGCATATACAGATGGAGGACAAAAATAATACGAACACCTGTGAAATAATGGAAACTCTTTATTAATAGGGAGCTGGACCACCCTTTGATGAAGTGCAGATTTAATGAGACGTGGAATTGATACATAAAGGTCAAGGGCAAAATTTAAAAAATGTTATGCCATTTCTCCTGCAGAGTGGTCTCTAATTTCCGAATGGCTGGATTGAGGTGGAAATCGGGAACGAAGTTTGGACTCCAAACACTCCATAAAAGTTCAATAATATTCAAGTCTGGAACTGAGGGGATTAGCAAGATGTTCCACTTCATCGTCATGCTCTTCTAAAAACGCTTGGACACACCTGGCAGTTTGGATAGGGGCGTTGTCGTCATGAAAAAGCGGACGCACTTCAGGGAATACAGTTTGGACAAAAGGATGGGCACATGATCCCCTAGAATGCTTAGATAGTGATTGAAATTTGATTTTCCCATGCATAATAACAAATGGTCCAAGACCACACCATGATACCGCAGCCCATACCATAATGGAGTCAACCCCATGCTTCACAATCGGCAAGAGGCATTCAGGATTATAGACGCTTCTCTGGGCGTTCTCCAGATATAAATGCGCCCGATAGTCTGAAATAGGGCGAATGACGATTATCTGATTATATTACCTGTTGCCACTGTTGTGGGACCAGTCTTTGTGACCTCTGCACCGTTGGCGTTGCTTGAAAGCATTAGTTACTGTCATCAAGGGCTTACGAATTGCCACTCTTCCATACATCTTCACAACATGAAGTTCCTTTTTGACAATTTTTGTTCAAACGGGGTCCTGGAGATGACTGTTCATTTCAAATGTTATCTCGGATAATGATTGCTCGTGCTTTCGTGCTACTATGCGCTTCAAGACCCGTCTATCCCAATCAGCAAGCTTTGACTTTCGGCCACTGTTGTGCTATGAAGACGTCGTCTTATCCTCTTTCGTGTACGCTTTCTTAACGGCTGATGTTGTACTCCTTGCAAACCCCCAAAGATTTGCTGCTTCCGTAACCGATGCTCCACTTAAACACACTCCAACAACCATTCCTTTTTGGAACTCTGACAGGTCTGACATTTCAACTTATAACAGACAGTTGATAGACGCATGCAACGCAGATGACTGCTCTTGAG
>BMAO01008986.1:0-21087 GCA_019973975.1 Trichonephila clavata | reverse complement strand
GCCCATTCTGCGTAACCATCCCTTTTTAAAATCGTTTTTTTATGTTCAAACTTAGGTGAAGAGTGCTGATTCCAATTTCTTTCTACTTTTCTTAATTTTATTAATAATGAACAAAAGTTTAAAATTTAAATATTTTACATAACTTATACCCTCAAAGAAATTGAAGGGGGAATTAACATAATTAAAACACACACACACACACACACAAAAGAATTTGAGAATCATGAATATATAACCGATTGTAATGATGGAAAATATTCAAAATGTTAAATTTAAAATAAGGGTTTGAGTTCAGACTTTCAGATATAAAAAAAATACGGAATGGAATGTCTTTAAATTTTGTGAAAAACTCAGATACACAATCAATTAATATCTTAATATTAATTTTGTCTTGAAAGACTCACACTTAAAAACCAAAAAGTTGTCGTGAATTATACCCTCCCCTAAGATTATCATCTTCCCGTCTACCGTTTAATGTTTCTGGACGTGTAGGCGGATTAGAGAAATCAAGAGACATAGTTGCAAATCACTATATTTATTGATGCTTATTAATCACAGGAAGGCTACAACCTCACGATTCAAATTTAAGAGAAATAAAACACAGTGGAGTATGAGAAGGAGTTACTACTAGCGGAACTACGAAATCGCGACTGAAGCCCCGAAGATCAAACACATATAATTACAGCTAAAACACGTACACGTATTCACAAATTTCTAAATCACTAACCTTATCCTTGTAACATCGGCTGTTCCGTCGTGGTGATGAATTCTTTACTGGTTGAATAGGATAGTAGATAAGGATCCCCACACGGTAATACGGAATCTTTTCTAATTTCAATCTACTGCTCTCCGGCGTAGCTTGTCACGTTACTGCTATCCAATACTGTCAACCACTGTGTGTTGATCTACCGATGCTTCAATTCATTTGACTTCAATCTTCTAACTCTTCACTTTACTACTTCTGTTAACTCGCTAAACCCGAACTTATATAATGTATCTCATTTGCATAAATCACACTTTGGCTCCCGGTGGAGATTGGTTGAAATAAATAAAAGTTTAAAGAAATATTGATGAGGTTAGTGGAAAGAGTATAGATCCGTCACAAAGTGACATTGAGAAAATCTGAATTTCCAGATATTAGGAAAAAGAACGACCTATGATTATTCTGCTTCTGAGATGGAGCAAAATATACCTATAGTTTATTATCATTTTTTATTCTCCATTTCTTCCGCCAAAAATTTTATTCATGTCGTAGGTCTACAAATTTTCAATGTACTAAATAGAACCCATCTTTTGTGGGCTCGTTCACTTAGAGGTAGCGTGCTTGCTTCGTCAGCACAAGGTTGCGGGTTCAATCCTGGCTGAAGATGATAGATTTTCCGTTTGTGAAAGCCGTAGGCACTCATGTCATATGATTATGCGGCATGTAAAATATCCATCGAGTATCAATTGGGTTCTGGTACTCAGGCAAAATTAACTCACGACAATATTTCACATCCGTCGAGAGCTTCAATTAAATTGATACGAGCGTTCAAATTTGGCAGCGGGACCCGCAACTAGATGGTGCCACCAAGGAATGGCTCTCACATTTGGGGACATTCCGTGTCTGAAAGGCTATGTGTCCAATATGCAGCCCATTAGGGGAAACAATATGTAACCCATTTAGATAAGTGTTAATTTTTTTGTATGTTCATTGATTTTCATAATCATTTGAATATTTTTGGCAGATGAAAAATAAAGTTTAGTGAAATGGCATGACAATTAACTAAAAAAAAAAGAAGCCACTGTAATATTTACATATAAAATTCTTATTTTCTTTTAAATTTAGTTAAAAAGTTTGGGAACAAATGCCTATTAATGACAGAAGCAATAAACTGTGCTGACGAACCCATTGTTTATCTGAGTTTTGAATAACGGTCAGGTGACGAGAACAATATCTGAGCTGGCATTCACCTCACGCCAACGATAGGATTTGTGCTCATTTATGCGATATAGAAACAAGGCTCGCAGATTTAGTTTGACTATGACAGTGTAGCAAACTTTTGGTGAGAAGAGCCAAACTGTGAGGAAAACAAGATAATTAAGGTATCAAAGAGCCATTTACACATAGAGACACATACGCGTGCGCAGGAGGAAAAGGGTGTGAATGAGTGAGTGAATATTAACGTCGCACTGTTCAGCTACACGAGGGCTTTTGGCGACGGACCTCGTAATTTTGAACCATGGTCAAATGACGAGGACGACACCTGAGCTGGCACCCTCTCTCCTAACTACCACACCAACGGGAGGACGTTTGAGCTCTCGACAGATTTAACGTATATCGCCCCCTTACATGGTGGGTCTTTAGTGGTACTGGGCTCGAACTCATGGCATGCCTGCCATGATCCGATATCTTGACCACTTGACTACCACGGCCACAGGAGGTGAAGGAGAGCCTCCGGTAGCAGTCGCGATCTCAAGATTATTGCGCTCCAATTAACATTTTCTTTCATAATATTTACATAAAGTTTCATACAAAGTAACATTTTCCATTCCTTTTAAAAATAAGAACATTCTAAGAACTTTATAGAACTTTATTCTGAAATTTTATGTTTACACTAATAATTAAAATTAATTTTGATTGCTCTTGCATATAAATGTTATTTCAATGTTCTTTTTATTAACCCTAAAACATGTCACAAAATATGGGAACGAGTTTTTATTACTTCTGTTGAGGGCTTATGTGTGTCTCTTTCTCATATTCAAGAGTTCTCCCTAACTCATGTATGCAAATAAGTAAACATTGCTGGAAATTACTTATTCTGGCGGCATTTCTAACAGTAAATTAAACTTTCATTGCTTTAGAACATGCTTGTCTAAAGTGTGGTCCAAATGCAAATAATAAAAAATATTTCAATTTTACACATTTTTATTTATAAAAAAAAATAAATGTATGCACAAAATACGCAAAATATGCAGAATTAGTTTTCGATGTAATTGATGAGTTTGAAAGAAGATTTCAAAGATTTTTGAAAAAAAAAAAAAAACGAAGAGTATTTCAATATATTTTTCTACCCCGTTTATCTGGGAAATAAAATAAATTACCTTCAAATCTTCAAATGGAATGCATTGAACTGAAATGAGACATTCAACTGAAAGAAAAATTTGGGAATGTTTCTATACTGGAATTCTATAAAGATCACCCAGACCGCGCGATAAATATCCTCATTTTCACACTCATGCTTTATTAATGTCTTCAGCTTTTGGCAGTACTTATATTTGTGAACAGTTATTTTCCAAGAATGAAGCCTACAGAAAACAAAAATAGGACAAAGATTCTGTGTGACAAACATCTTGAAAATGCATTAAGATTTGCAACTACGTCTATTGAACCCGATATCGATTTGCTTGTTCAACACAAACGCAAACTCATTCTACTCATTAACTTGATTTTTTCCCATCTTAATGAAATCCAAACTAAATGAAGCGAAACTTTTACAAATTTAAAATAAATGTGTACCTATTCATGTCTAATTCAAATAAAAAAATTATAATAAAAATAAGTTAATTTATTTTAATAAAACTACATAAAGTTAATTTTTATTTCAATTTGTTAAATAAAAATATTTCATGTGCTGCTCAGAAAAAGAATCATTTTTGCAATGCGGCCCACAAGCGATTATAGTTTAGACACCCATGCTTTAGAACTAATTTTAATCACTTTGTCAATGAAGAACACACACACAATTGAATATATAAATCTTAAGCAGACGCATGTAAGGTAAGCCTTTTCAACACAATGTTTTTAAAGCAAAAAGATTAAAGAAGGCAATAATTTTCAGTAGTATTTTTTTAATAATTTATGTATCTAGAGTTTGAAGAGCCACAACAATCTATACGAAAAACCGTGGTCTGTCGACCCCTGGAAATATGACATTCTATATAGGGAAACTGCTGAAACACAATTAACATGCACACATTAAATTCTCAAAAAGCAGTTATTGTCTTAGAATTATAGAAAAAAAATAACATGTAGTTCAATGAACATATTTTAAAAAGTAGAACTTAATGCCACCATTTTTGATTACTAATCTCAATGATTTTGCGTTTTATTTATTTATTTTGAAACATTAATATCCATGGACTTCGATAGAACTGCATAGAAAGGAGAAACGAGAACATTTTCTTCTCTGTAATCAATCTTCGTGTCTGACATCGAATAACATTCTTGTTTCGGATAATTTATTTCAGCTTTTGATTGGATCAAACGCCCTTCTACAACCATTAAAATCGCCTTTCAAAGATACCTGTCGAATAATTGAAGCAATTTATTTCCAGTGAGCAAATGGATTTGCTTTAGGTCGCCCTTTCTCAAGATGCTGCAAGCAAGTAAACAATTCTGTTTTACCCGAAAGGCCTGTGGTGTAACGATTTAATAGTAAAGTGAATTAGAGTTTACAAATTAATGAATTTAAATGTTCGAAATGAGCATACCTTTTGAATCTCGACACCAAGTTTCAGAGATTAAGCACAGAGTTCCTCTTGAAAACGAAATTCTAATAAAGGTCGCAAACTCAAGTTAATTTTGCGAACAATTAATTATGAAATCAAATAATTCGAAAAGAAAACGGCACTTCCCATTCCAAGCTCAGTTGATTGTAATAATAATTTAATTGTTTTCCGAGATGAAATTAAAACAATTATTAAAATTAAGAAAACAGGCAATTGAACTTAAATCCTAGAACATATTTAAACTTTGATTTAGATTGGTACCGCAGGAAAAGCAGCACAAATGCTTGGGGCATAAGTTGAAGGCATAAGCTGAAATATCAATATTTCGAAACATCAGAAATAATAAAAGTTCAGCCTCGGCATCTGGAAGTGACTCATAGTTACGATGCCTTTATAAATGAGCCTTTGATTTCAGTTACATGTAGGCTATCTCAAAAGGATACAAAAAATTATCACTTTTCTTTTATTTGTTCTAAAAGTATTTACTATCTCAATTCATGAATAATGATTTAACTTTCCAGAAAACTAGATCAATATTCCTTTTCATACAATCTTCATGCAACATTTTCTTTTCAATTTTTTCTATACAGTACATTAAAACTTTGAAAAGTTTTAAGTACTTTGGAATGCATTTTTTTTTTTTTTTGAATAAATGATGTTACAATTTATCACATTTAGATCAGTCTTGTACAAAAAAAAATATTCAATACAGTTGAGCTTGAGATTTTCAGATCCATAAATCCAAGGGAATGAAAGATGGTACCCTGCAAAACTAATTTCGATATTATCATCTAATGCAAGGGTGGGCAAATACTCGTCCTCCGAGACAGTCAGAAAATCCGCTTTCATCTGAGATTCCTTTCCCGTGCGCGATCCAAGATTCGTCTCCTATTTTTCATTATTATGAGATAGGGTTTGCAGCCCCCGGATCCCGGGATTAAAATAACTAATCCAGGATTTAATTTTTGCCTAAAAATTATAATTTGAAATTTTTTTTCAAAGTATTGTGAATCTGGTATTAAATTTAATGTATCTTATTTACTTTTTTTGTACTGTATACGTATAATGTCAGTTTTCTTATGTGTAGAATCTTGAAGAATTCGAGGCGGTGGTGTATGTTAACTATGGAATTTGATAATGTTTTCTCTTATTTTCTTCTGTAACTTTCTCCCCATCGCGAGTGGGGTCAGAAAACGAACTTTTCTCCCACTCTCTGGATGTCAGGTGTCAGCTAACTTGGACAAAAGCAGTTTTCAGCCCCGGGATCCCGGAATTCCGAAACCCGGGGAACCCAGTTTTTTTTTCCAATTCCGAAATCTCGGGATTAAAATAACTAATTCCGGGATTTCATTTTTGTCTAAATTATATTTAAGAAATTTCTTCTCATAAAAATTTTCTAAGAATTTAATTTTTTAAAAATGTATGTTTGGTTTATAAAATATGTACGTAGATTTTTTGTGTGCAATCATAGTGCTATAGGTAAAAAAATACATATGAACAGGACTCATTTCTCGTATGGGAGAACGTCGCACAGATCTAAGTGGCTCACTGCAATGCTTACACAACAATATAAGCAACATCTCAAGAATAGATATTGTCACAGTTCCTTCTTCAATTAAATCCCGTTAATTAATAGCGGACTTGCTTGAAAGACTTGAGACCCCACAGATCCAATTGCATTACTAACAGCTCATGCAACTGGATCTTCAATTTCAAATGAGGTAACACTTGAAATAGATTCACATTCTGATTCAATAACTGGATCAATTTATATGAAAAAAACCATTAAGTGTAACAGAAAAACTAAATAAAGTTATCAAAGAAGTATATGCACCAATGCAGTCTTTTAGATTTGAGACACTGTCATCAGGAATTTTAAAAGAAGTGTCTCTTTTTTTTTGAAAATGGAGGGAGACGGGGTCATTACCTGAAAGGAACATTCTCCTATTTAATGACGATAATACCAACTAGTAAAGAATCCGAACGTGTATTTTCTTCGGCAGGACAATTTGTAACAAAAATAAGAAGCCGTTTCAACGATGAAATGCTGGAGGAGCTATGTTTTTACAAGCTTATTTACAGAAACACAAGAAAAGAAGAAGTGCTTGCTTTAAAATTTTATTATGTACTATTTTTATGTGTTTTTTACGATGAAATTATTTTATTTGTTCCATTAAAATAATATTAAATCAATTTTTAATTATGTTCTCAATTTTATTATGCAATTTTAACTGTGCTAATATATAAGTATTTTTAATAAATAGTCCAATCCCAATCTCGGGATAATGTAATCCCGAAATTCTGGGATTGAAAATATGACACGGGATTGTAAACCCTATTAGGAAAACAGAACTCCTTTATTCCCTTTTTAGGAAAACAAAGTAACTGAAAAAGTTGCTACAAATAGATCTTCTGCAGTTTGGAGGACGAGGTCACAAGACTGTAAGAAAATTGAGCCTAAATTTAATTTTCTCTGTCATCCCATTACTGTTTATATTGCTACAGCCCCTGAAGACCTACAGCTTGAACCTTTTGACTTTAGTCAGATCACAGAGCAAAGAAACTTTTACAACTTATCAGCTAAAAAAATGCCCATGTATGAAGAAATTGGTTGTTTCTTACATTTTAATCGACATATGTTTGTGAGCAAAGTTTTCTTGCACGAAGATCAACAAGAGTAAATAGAGATGCAAGCACAACAAGATGACATAGACTTGCAGGGTGTGATGAGAATACAAACACAAACAATCTCGCGCTTGATTTAAAAAAAAAAAATTGCAGAAAAGCATGGTGTGTAGGGTACATTTGAGTGTCTCTTTAAACTAATTCTAAAATTAAATGTGCCTACAGTTATAGATAATATATAATTAGCATGGGGAAAAAATTGAATAAAACTGCCACTATTTTAATTGTATTTTTTTAAAAACTTTTTTTTTATAATGAATGCAATCATTTTAAAAAGAGAGTCACGGCTCTCCGGTAACCTCCACTTCTCCAGAGTGCCCCGCTAGCCAAAATAAGTTGCTTACACCTCTTCTAATGGAAGCACATAACAGAATTTTATTTAATGTACTGCACGGAATTACTCTATTTTTTGACGAAAGTGATACATATTAATACACACAATTCCCGATGTACATTTGAATTGTCTAAACAGTGCGCTCAAGGAATGCATTAAAACAATTATTCCCAAACGCTATTAATGTGTGTGTGTGTGAATAGTATATTGCTGCCGTATCTTCAAGATAATTTTAGGTTACAAAATGGTACTAATTCTGGCCTTGGGAATAACATACTTCATTTTAAATAAATGATCATTTGATTGTAAATAAGCTGTAAACTTCAAATATATATCAATACCTTTATAGAAAGATATTATTTATAACTAGCTGACCCAGCCACGCGTTGCTGTGGCTTTGTTTTAATACGTTAGTTCAATATTATTCTAAGCTATTCAATGCAGTCAAATTAATCTTCGTTTATAATTTTGGAGGGTTGAAATAAAGTATAAAACAACAAATTATTTTAATTTTGCATTTCATTCATCTCCTATTTGAGTGTAGTATAATGCATGAATTACTAACGAAGTCGTTAAGTAACAACATTTGAAAATTAAATTTTATAAATGTGGTAAATAACGTTGATTCTTTGCAATTTTTAAAATTATTTTTATCATTTTAAAGTATAACAAATAATAATTTTATACAGCTAATCGGTGCACAATATTTTTCGTTAACCCTTATTTTGCTAACTCAAATAGATTAAACGGTTTCCGCACACGTGAGCATGTAACATCTAGTTGCCCATTCGAGAAACATGGATTTTCTAAGTCCAAGTATCAAATGAATATTGTTCGGTTTCAGATTCATTTATGGTCATCGCGAAAGCCAAACGAATCGGAATTGAAGAATTTTGAATGGTATTAGAGATTCTGACGGTATCAGTGGAATACGCGTGGCAACAAATTCCGTAGTAGCAGAACCGAATTTTCGTTCAAACTTTGCAGTCAAAATGTTTGCTTCAAGAAGTTCCCGGTATAATTTTTTGATGATCAAACGTGCACCGTTGCATTATCTAGGTGAATTTAAGTTACGCAGATAATAACCAAGGAATCAACCGAAGATGATATGGTGACATTCCTGATATATCTAGAGAATTCAAAAACTCGGTTGAAAAATTCACGGTTTGTTTTCATCAACAATAGTGTCGATTAGTTTAAGAAACGTTGAATCAACTGGCAACAACCCTGTGTCTGAAAGTTAATTTCATCACAATATCAACATGTTTTCTGATTAAGTAACAGGATTACAGAGGCAATAATTATCAAGATAATTATACAGTATATCTGGAAAGACACTCTCAATCAGTTCCTTTTTGCCTAAAGAAAATTACAGAAATCGTCTGGTTATTTCATGCATTATGTATTGGGGATGAAGTTCTACTTCACCGTTTCCGATATTCAGTAGTTGGTTAGGAAATATTTGCTCAGATTGATCATCTTGTAAATGTACTCGCGTGTTTATGGTCAGTCAAAGTGTTTCCACGTTTCGCCATCAAAACGATTGTTTTAAACATGCGTTAATCTCGTGAGTAAAAGTAGAGCGTGTAATGGCTGTTAATGCCTGTCGGAAATCACCAGCCAGTAATACAACAGCAACACCGAATATTCTCTCGTTGCCATTTAAATCTTGCAAAGTTCTATGTAATGCTTTGAGTAAATGTTTATGGTTCATGGTACACTTATCCCTGATCATGACTGAATTAATTTGCAATACTGTAGCCAATGCACTCTTTTTTTCCATCTTGTATTTTATGAATGTCCAATGGCAGCTGATGCGGAATGTGCAGTTTTTCCGCCATCTAACACAGTGACAACAATGCCCGAAGATGCAATTTCCTATTGCAATCATATTTTCGCACGACTGCATCTGAAAGTTTAGTTGCTACAGGGAATGAAAATCTGGAGGTGGAACTCGAACACAAAGCCATTTGACCTCATTCCAGCAATATCCAGAAACTTTACGTACGCTTTTGAAATCCGTATCTAGATTCTCGTTCCCACCCCGAGAAGTACTCGGTGCCCACTTTCGACGCCCTTGCTCCTGCAAGTTCAGTCTCTGAAGGGGGACATTACAGTTCGTCGGCATTATCCGGCAAAGTTACGGGAGTTTCTAAAATCCGATTTCACATTATAATTTTTTCCCAGCCAGAAAAACACCAGGAATGCATTTCTCTCTCCTCAAGAATTTTAATGCAAGCCTTTTCCACAGTTCATGCAAAATACTTTTGACTGGCATTATTTGACGTAGATATGAGATTATATTGAGAATTTTCGGATCGGCAGTTCCGAAATACAATCAAGATCCACTTTTTGCGTCTCTATGTCGGCAGTGGCCGCAGTAGCCAAGTGGTCAAGGCATCGGATCATGGCTAGCGTGGCATGATTTCGAGCCCAGCACCACTGAAAACCCGCCCTGTAGGGGAGCGATGCATATTAAATCTGTCGAGAGCTCAAACGTCCTCCCGTTGGTGTGGTAGTTAGGAGATGGCGTGGCAACTCAGGTGTCGTCCGCGTCACTTGACCATGGTTCAATATTACGCGGTCAGTCCACAAAAGCCCTCGTGTAGCTGAAAAGTGCGACGTTAATATTCACTCACTCACTCACTTTACACCGGCAAGATAGGCTGATACTGCTGCCCGAGAATATTCTGATCCCCCGACATTATCTGACAAAAATACAGGAATTTCTATATTTCGATTTCAGACTCGCTTAAACCATCTCAAATTACACCAGGAATACACTTTTCCCGTGCCAAGACTTTAAGGGTGAGCTCCTGCCCAGTTTGCGTAAAAGACGGTCATCCTGAATTATCCGGCAAAGTTACTGTTATTTCTCAGATTGAATATTAGATTCGGATTATCCGTTTTAAAATACACCAGGGACAAAGTTTTCATGATCCAAGGCTTTTAAGGCAAGTCCCTGATACGGTGTGTCTAAAATACGGTCGACTGGCATTATCCGGCAAAGTTATCGAAACTCCTAAAATTCAATTTCAGATTCTCATTTCGCACTCCGAAATGCACACGGAGCTGACATTTGATGCTCCAGCGCGAGCAAGTTCAGTCGCTAGAGATAATGAAAATCCGGACGCGGGACTCGAATCATTTGCCTTTTCTCCTAATTCAGACAATATCCGGAAAGTTTAGTGGAGTTTCTGAAATATAATTTCAAATTATCCTTTCCCGCCCCTAGATACATCTGGAAAATACTTTTGTTCCCCTGAGCCGGCAAGTTCAGTCCCTGGAAGGGGCATTAGGGTCGCCCGGCATTATCTGGCAAAGTTACAGGAATTTATAAAATTCGATTTCAAACTCTCGTTTACCATCTCAAATTACACTAGGAATACCCTTTTCCCGCTCCAAGACTTTAAGGGTGAGCTCCTGCCCCGGTTCGCGTAAAAGACGTTCATCCTGAACTATCCGGCAAAGTTACTGTTATTTCCCAGACTGGATATCAGATTCGATTTATCTATTTTGAAGAACGCCAGGGTCCAAGTTTTCATGATTCAAGGTTTTTAATGTAAGCCCCTGTTATGGTGTGTCTAAAATACGGTCAGCCGGCTTTATCCGGCAAAGTTACGGTTATTTTTGGAAACTGACTCAAAAATCGAATTCCACACCCCAAAATACGCCAGACACTTAATTTTCGTGCATTTTGGTTTGTAATATCTGCTACCACAGACACATGAGCAATGCCACATTTTGCGATTATTTCCTTACGGGAATCTGGCAACGTTTTTTCCGGATTCTTCACATTTCCGTCAATAAAAAAATTATGGCGTGATTAATTGAAATAAAAACCATCCTATGTTTTAAGTTGGACGAAATGACACACAGTATGCAAAATTATATTATGATCGGTTGAGTGGTTTCGGAGTCCATTGCGGACAAACACTGTGACACGTATATTTTATATATAAAGATATTAATTTGCTCTCGCATGTTTATATGGTAGCTGCGGTGGCCAAGTGGTCTAGGCATCGGATCATGGCTAGCGTGTCATGAGTTCGATCCCAGTACCACTAAAAATACGCCGTGTAGGGGAGCAATGCACGTTAAATCTGTCGAGAGCTCAAACGTCCTCCCGTTGGTGTGGTGTGGTTGTTAGGAGAGGGGGATGCCAGCTCAGGTGTCGTCCGCGTCACTTGACCATGGTTCAAAATGACGCGGACCGTCGCCAAAAGCCCTCGTGTTGCTCATCAGTGCGACGTTAATATTCACTCACTCGCATGTTTATATTATATGAGTTAAATAAAGTCTGCTTTTTCCAAAAGTTGCCTGCACATTTTGACATTACAGGCAATGAAAATGTGGATAAATTGGTGAAAAAGTTTAGAAATCCCAATAATAACAACGTTGTCAAAGTTATCTTATTAGGTAATGTTACCTGTCGCAAATTTCGAATTGAGAGAGAAGTTAATCTCTGTAAAACATCAACTCTGTAATATAAGTGAAGACTGCCTTATAATAAAGACCATTGCTAGGCTAAGAACATGTCATTACAGAGGAATGAAGATTGATAGGAGTGGTAGAACTTATAGGAATTGTGATAACTGTTCAGACTCAGAGCTAACACCTGCTTATATTTTTGACTATCCAGCTGATCTTGCTGCTCTACGAGAAAAATAGGGTTCTGTTTTCATCAACAAACCTCTATGTGGATAATATTGAACAAATTGCCATAACAGTCATCTGGGCCCATGGTACTTCAGTGACAAGCTGTTACTTGACGGTGAGGAGGAATACCTATGGTGACTTTGAATGCTGCTTAGGTGCTGTGTTATTTGAAGTAGCCACCTTTGGTTCCGAAGTGCATGCCTTAGACGACTGAGGTGAAAGAAATCCTTACTCGGTAAGGGCTTGTAGCGATATAATCTATGTAAGCCAGTAACAGCCTACGCACCATGGGGATCATTTTGGTGCAGTGGTTAAGTTACTCGGCTTCGGACCCAAAGGTCCCGGGTTCTGTCCTATCCGGATAAAAACGCGCCACCTCAGACTTTTATTCCTATCCTTTGTGTCGTTTACGACTTGCATTAGGAGGTGCCACTGCCAGTACTATTTGATTTGGTCCCGTTATGGACACGACATCATTATCATTTAAATACTGAATTTCCAAACATAATTCATGGTTGGAAATGAATTATTTAAATCTTTTGTACGCTATTAAGTATTGTATGTTATATTACTTAGATACAGTAAAACCTTTTTTTTGTATAAACGCTATTTGTTATGTGCGACTTTTTTTATGCGGTATTAGAATTTCAACCTCGTTGTCACCACTCTGTAAAGTTTTTTTTTATCACAGTACATATATACACTTCAAGTCACTCTATTCATTTGTTATAAACATTCTCCCGACAATGCACATTCAATCGCACTTGCTGCTAGAATGTCGCTCGACGCGCTAGCAGCATGTGCAATTCGTACTCCGAGTTTTATCCCCGACATGCGTGATTAAGGATTCATTTTATTTAAAATGATTTTATCGAAATGATTGAGGTCGAAACTGTCAATGTTAGTGAAATTATCAATAATTTTATAGATTATGGAGAAGGACAAGAAGAACCGGATTCTATGACAACGGATAAAATATATTCAGGGATCCAGCTTTCCAACAAATTGTGTGACCGCGGTAGCATAATGGTAATGGTCACAAACTCGTGGCCGGGGTTCATGTAAATTAATTATTACATTTTTCAGCGAGCTGCACATTATATCTTTCGAGGCTCAATGTCCTCTCGTTGATGTGGTGTGGTAGTTAGGAAGGGGGTGTCAGCTCAATTGTCGTCTTTGTCATTTGATTGGGAATCAAAATGATGAGATCCGTTGCCAATAGCTCTCGTATTGTTCTAATAGTGTGACGTCAATATAACTCTCACACACATTTCAACGTATTGAAAAGGAATTTTCTTAAAACAGACACCCATTCTGCAAGGAGTTTAAAATTCCAAAAAGAGCTTCGATTATGCCTATCTGGCTATCGTGACGTTTACAAGTAACTGACCAACGAACGTCGTCGCAAAAACTTATCACTGACTTGATGCCAAAAAATAAAATAAAATTGTATCTGTAAATGACGAAAGCGATTTTGAATCAATTATTGAAGCAGCTGCGCGTTTTGGATTGCGACGAGTAGCAGTGAATTAAGTATGCGCATTTTGAAAAGTTCTTCATGTGTTCAATGAAAAATTAAATGTTTTTGAAATTTCTCCATGTGTAATTTAATTATTTATTTTGTTTGGAAGGAATTTCTCCTCTATTTCGTAAATAATTGACGAATTTTCTAAGTGCGACTATTTTATGCGGTCCCTATCAGCCGCAAAGAAAAAAATTTGTTGTTGTATTTTGTACAATATTGTTTGTTCTGTGTAAGTATTAATGAAATTTCCGAATATTTTTTTGTACGATTTTCTTTTATGTGGTCCCTATTTACCATACAAAAACAGGTTTTACTGTGCATGAAAATATCTTTTCCAAACACCTATGTAATGACAATTACACTTTTTTATGATATAATATAACGATCAGTGACGCACACAAGGGGCCGAAAGCACTTGATTTTTTTTTCGATTAATTATAATTCTATGTATATAGTACGTAAAGTATTTCTTACGATTTATCAATTAATCATTAATTAATTATTTCAATTAATGCTAATTATGTATTCAATAATTAATTTTTTACTATTTTTTGTTCCCGAAAATCGGAAAAATCAAAAGAGTATGTTGGGTTGCGTATTGGAACATGATACGAGAAGGGTGGAATTCCGACCCTAGACCCTGCTACCCTTAAAAACTTCCTGTGGGCGCTACTGATAACGCTTATAATTTTTTAAATGCTAATTTAAAAAAATTTTTAAGCTGATTTGAAACATTTTTGATGTTTTTTTAGTGACACAATACATAAAGCTAACTCCTTCTATGTTTACAAGTAAAGATAGCAAATTAATCTGTTTGTACACTATGTCTTAAAAAAACCCCTAAAATTGCTTTTAGAGAAAATAAAATATTAATTCTAAGTTATTCTGACTCTCATTCATGTAGACAAATAGAGTAAAAAAAATCGAAATGAAAACTTAAATTTTACCTAAACATAATCTATAATCAGTAACAGATTTGTAATGTAGAATGAATTTTTTAATTGCTGTCAATGGACATTTTTTTCAGAAAAATTCCTTAAGTGTTTTAAGCTTTGTTTTTTCAGCTGCTCTTCTGGAACTCCTTGTGGCAGAAGCAACCGAGTGGTCATGATCGCGAATTATCGAGTCGCATGTTCGAACTCTGATGCCACTGAAGGAGGGAGGTATCACCGTGGAGAGGGATTGGGCCCATAAATCTGTCGAGGCTCAATGTCTTCACAAAGTGCAATTCTATTAAAAACTTTACAAATTTTTATAATTATGTCTTCTGACTCTCCAAGACTCGAACTAGCCTACACAAGAACAAGGAATATAAAAAAGAATTTAAGTCAATTCCTACTTAGGTCACCAAAGAAAAATTTCATTTTAGCTACTTTTTATTCAATAATTACAATTAATATAAATATGTATACACATAACAGAATCACAATATTAAGTGACAAAATAGAAGCGAATTACCTTTCTATGTATGGTGTCGGACTATTATTTTTGTTTAATTACTATTTATTCATTCATATATCACATTCTCAAAAATTGTGCCCTCCCAGGTAGGATTCGAAACCCCGACCTTTCGATTAGAAGTCCAACGCGCCATCCATTGGGCTTCAGGAATAACAAACAATTTTCCTTTCTTTTATATGCTGTTGGACTATTATTTTTGTTTGTTGCTATTTTTTCATTTTTTAAAAATTTAATTAAAGAATTAATATTTGAAAAACTGTATTAACATCCAGTGTCATCTACTACAAGTTTAAAAAAATGTATTTGAACGTGAATGGATGAATAGAAAAGTATTTTATTAAAGATTGAAAATTTGAATAAGATATTATATAAATAAATATAGGGAGAAGGTGATCTAATAGTAGGAATTGAAAAATAATGTTCAATGTGGAAAGCAATGACTTAACGGAGAATATTAGGACCCCCCTTTGGAAGTCAGGTTTTCCCTTTAATACTTTATAAATTGGTTAAATGAATATGGCGTCAGTCAGGCTTTGGGTCCCGTAGAATGCTACCCCTCCTCCCTAAGCGGGATTGTACATTACGCCACTGATGGAAAGATGCAAAACAATTTTCCAACATATTAATGCTTTTACCAGACACTGGTTTTCATGAGGGAAAAACAAGTTTTTCACAAATTATATTTTTTTATACGATATTATATCAATCATTAGTTTCTCACGTCAAATATATATATGAGTAAATTTTTTCAGTTGTTAACTTTCTTCTAAAAATGATGATTTCTACGACATACAGTCGACTCTCGATAATTCGAAGTTGGAGGGACCGATGAAAAACTTCGAACTATCAGAGGGTAGAAAAAAAACTCCACAAATACACGAAAAAAAATTTTTTCTAACACATTTAAATTTGAAACTATGTAATAAAACAACAATTGTATGCAAATGTATAAAATTATTTTAAAGTATTTTTAAAAAATACATATTATACAGTATAAATATCATACAGAAGAAAATCCTGTATTTTAAAAGAATACATTCATACACAATCTTACGCATCTCTTGTTCACAATATCGGATCATCCTTTCTAAACACATGTGTGCAAGGCCACCTGATAAACGAAATATTTGGATGGCTGATAATAGTCGTGGTTGGTCTATTGTCCACTTAAAGGAAGGAAATCAATAAAAGTGTCTTTTCGCCTGAGGAACCGGAAAACACTAAGAAGGGGTCAAAGACAGATGGTTATCAAAGGGGCTACGTTACAGGGAAGACACGCAAGACACACAGTGCAAAACAATGAAAGCAGTCCAATCTGCTTATTACAGGACTGTACATGATAGTGAGTATTCGAATAGTCTAGAGTTTTAGAAGATAACTTCGAATTATAGAGTTTTTTAGTCTGGCCATCCACAGATTTTACTTCGAAATATTGAGTGTACCCAAATGTATTATTTTAGTTCGAAATATCAAGAGTTTTTTTCTAGGGGCATCATTCTAGGCATTCTAGGGTACACTGCTGGCCGCCGTAAATGCAACACAAAGAAAGACAAGAAATAGCACAACAAAATTCATTTTGTAGGTAACATGTTGAACAAGTATCAAATGATTAAATTTATAGACTTCTGTGAAGTGTGGTCCCTACCAGAATCAGTAGCCAGAGTAACCCCCATTGTTGGAGAGCACCGCTGCCACACGCCTCGGCATATATTCAGAGAGACTTGGACGTGTTCTTGTGGTACAGCAGTCAAGCACCTTCCACACGTTGCCAAAGTTGATCTGGTGTGGCAGCGGGGGTGAAATCTGGGTCAACCGTTGAGTAACCATGGACCACATGTTTTCTATCGGTGAAAGATCCGGAGAGCGAGCCACCAGGGAAGCAACTCAATCTGGTGGTTGACGAAGAACCTTTGGACAATGCGTGCCACGTGTGGTCGCGCATTATCCTGTTGAAGTATGGCTGTGGCCAAGCCGTGAAGATAAGGAAGGACAACTGGCTCAACACCTCGGAGATGTAGCGCTGGCTGTTTAAAGCACCGGCAATGCATACTAGAGGAGTGCGAGAGTGATATCCAATACCCCTAATACCATTATACCCGGTGCATAACGCAGCTGTTCAGCATCCTCTCTCCACGGTGTCTCCAGACTCAAATCCGACCATCGTGGTGTTGCAGACAGATGCGTGATTCGTCAGTAAAGACAACTTCATTCCATTCTGCCGCCATCTCCTGGTTCTGCGTCAAGGGTCAATGAATTGCGGACAGACCACTCAGCTGTAAACGGTGTCGAATGGTACGCGCAGACACTGAATGATGCGTTACAGACTCAATGTGCTGTGCTATGGTTCGTGATGTGACTGAGCGATCCGTCACTGCCATGCGCACAATTTGTCTGTCCTCACGTGAAGTGGAGCACTGAGGTGGATGCGATCGACCACGTCGGTCCGTCGTACCCTCCTGAATCCAACGGTCACATATCCGCATTACAGTTGCTTGGCTTCGTCCAACACGACTACCGATTTCCCTGAAAGATAAGCCACAATCTCGGTAGGCCACTATCCTTCCTCTGTCGAACTCGGATACTTGATCAAAAGCTGATCTCTGTTTTCTACGAGACATAACTGATCGTTTTTTGAAAAAACCACAAAAAAACACAATCGCCGAACTTGAAATCGTCGAAATCTCTAAGCCTTAAATAGCGCTTTGAGGTGGCGCCACAGGCGTGCGTGGTGTGTGTCTGCGCTGAAATTCTAATCATTTGCGTATCTCACCTCCGCTATTATGCAGGTTGTAAATTTCATGTTATTTGCGTGCTTCCTTCAGGGTGTTGCATTTACGGTGGCCAGCAGTGTACTTCGAATTATTGACAGGTTCGTATTATCGAAGTTTTGAATTATCGAGAGTCAACTGTATTAGTATTTACTTGTTTATATATATAAATTATTTTATGTTTAGTAATTGATATACCAGTTAAGAGTAAAAAAACAATATACCGAAATATACTATGCAGAATTTTTATAAATAAATACTCGAAAAAGCAATCGGCGGTAATGATAATTAATTTACGTTGACTCGTTAAAAGTTGTTCTAACTCTCAGAGAACATTTTAATTTCCCATCCGCTTATGCTTTCATTAAACACGTGACTTTTTTTCTAGATCGTTCATACTTTTATACTTTCTTTTGCTAATGTCTTCAGGAAAACTGGTAAATAACTTCATGAAATTCTCTTTTTCCATAGTTGCAGACTAGTAAAATTCTCCAATAATTAAATTTTGGAACTCATTGTGGGAGAGAAAAATTCTTAGGTGACAGGGTTTCTTCTTTGAAGAGAGGTGAAACCAAATGTGTGTTTTCAAGCAGTTTGGTAAATTATATTAGAACATGAAAAAGACATTTTTAAGTATATTAAGTATATTTTTTAAACCAGAAAGAGATTTTAAGCTAAACAGAAAAATCTATCAATTAGTAAGTTAGAGAGGAATGGATAAATCTAAAGAAAACGTGATTATGGTTTGTGACTGTTTTGTATTTTTTTTCAAGTTTATTTCATAAATAATTATTTCGAAATGAAACTCAAAAATTTTAAGATTAAAATTCTTCCCGCCTAATGTGCATCAATTTTCTTTAGTTATGCATTTCCATGAGCTTTAAAAAATTTATGTGATGTAAAATTCTTAAATTATTTGTAAGAAATTATTCTCTCCAATTTATTTGTGTGAAATTTCTTTCTCTATTTTGATGAAAAATTAAATGAAAGAAAGCTTTTGTTTGTAACATTTAATATAAATAAACGAATAGCTTTTTTTAAAAAAATTTTTGCTATTAATCAATATAAGTTAAAAGTATATTGTAATTCTTGTTTAGTGTTGTATTTCCTATATTTTAATAATCCTAAAAACAACTCACGTGGATATATTGTACTAGTCGTTATCCTCCAGTTTTGCAGTGTTTTTCTGATGCATTAATATGTACTGTTTATACATATAAATTATTGATATCTATGTCCTAGGTTTAAGAGTTTGATTGTATTGAAAAATATTCTTAAGACCATCAACTCTTGTTTTAAAAAATACAGGATTTGAATTTCTAAAATTGATGTAAAATTATCTTTTATGCTCCCGCAATTCCCTTCCTTAAAGTGGATTACCACAAAACTCATTTTTAGGGGATCTCTGCTCAACAAAATAAACATGCTTTCCAAATTTCAAGTCCAAATCTAATAGTTCAAAAACCTTTTAATCTATAACCCCTTTCAGAATCAATTTGAATAAAACCCGTTCTTGGTGGACTTCAATTTAACAAAAGAAGCATGCATACCAAATTCCATTGCTGTAGGTCTATAGCTCGAACACGGGATTTTTTTATCTATATGCTTCAGTACCCCCCCCCCCCCTATAGGAAACGATTTTCGTAAAATCTGTTCTTATAGTGGATCTCTATTCAACAAAAGAAACATGTTTTTGTCAAATTTCCAAAAGTTTAAAAAACAGGAATTTTTATCTATAATATCCCTTAACCTCTCGCAATCCCCCCTTGATAATCGAATTTTGTAAAACATCTTTTGTAGAGGTTTGACTCCATGAAAGGAACGTCTGTAGGTCTAATAGTTCAAAAATGAGAATATTTATCTATAACGCTCCTTAACCTCTTGCAACGCAGGGTTCAAATTTTTGTAAAACCTTTTGTAGCGGAACTCTACTCCGTGAAAGGAACGTGGTAACCAAATTTCACAAGTCTGTATTTCAAGTCTAATAGTTCTAGAGTTAGCATGATGAGTGAGTGAGTCATTCTTCTCCCTTATATATATAGCTGAAAATATAGAAAATATTTGTGTAAGTTTGTACAAAACGTCTTTGTACATATTATGCATCAGGGTAGCAGGAGAGAAAAATTTTTTGTGAACCCTTATCGAGTGCCTTAGGGAAAGGACCTTCCAAACTTTTCACATTACACTTGAAAATTTCGAGGTGGAGTTAGATTTTTAGATTTAACACTCGGTTATCACTTATAATCCATAAATTGTTATTGATGAAACCAGGATTGTAACTTGTGTCGAAAGTATGAATAATATAAAAAATTCAAAAACTTTTTTTTAAAAAAAATTTCTTAACTTTATGTTTAAAATTTAATTGAATAATCTTTTTTTCGTGTGATATGTAAAAGTAATTTTTTTTCAATTAAAATGTTCTTCAAAGTAAAATTATGCTATAATTTGAAACCTATCTAAAAACAGATTACAGTATCGATCTGTAATTTTTACCAATAGTCAATATTGCTTAGAATACATATTTTTTATTAAATACAGTGAAAATCACTTAACACGTAATCGAAGGGACTGAAATATTTTTTCTTGTTAAAGGATATAAAAAAAAACATATCAACAAAATTAAGTTTATTAGGGTTTATTTTACTTGCATAGATATGTATCTATGCAAGTGTTTAATAAAAATCAGTGAAACAGAAACATCTACAAGAACTTATAGAAATTTAATACAGAATGTTCAAGTTTTTTGAAAAACAAAACACTTATTCAATTTTTGGGAAATAATTTGATTTTTTTCTTTACACTGTCTTTTTTAGCATTAAACTGTCAACAAATTATCCGATGTCGTCCATTTTGTTATTCATTTCACCATTGGAATATGCGTCTAAATAACTGCGTATGCTATTCATAATGTTCCTCATTTCGGATGACGTGGGAACAGGAGCTGCATTATTCATTTCCTTTTGTCATCAGACTCTGCATCCATAATATTTTTTGAACTTTAAATACACTCCAAAATGTCTTTGTGTGCCATCATTGGGGCTGTACACGCATTGTCATCATGTTCTGCAACGAATTCTTCCAATGATACTGTATGGCAGTTTAATTCAACTGGTGTTTTCCGAATTTTGTTCATTCCCAAAAGGGTTGTTCGCGTTAAGAGATTT
>BMAO01008985.1:0-20205 GCA_019973975.1 Trichonephila clavata | reverse complement strand
TTTTTAATAATTCTCCTGAATTTATTCTGAAAGTAGAGAAGACACGTTAATAACCTTATCTAAATTATAAAGCTTTACAGAAATTTTTAAATTGTACGGAATTTAACTACTTATTTGTTTGAACGAACGTGATGATTTTTTCTTTATTTTTAAAAAAAATTTCTATTCAGGTGTCAAACACAGCTCCTGTCGTGAACATAAAAGAGAACACACACACACACATCTATAAGCATTAAATTTTTATAACAATTGGAAGCTATTAAATATTTTTATGTTGATAGGTTTGAGAATCCATCGAATTTCTTAAAGTCATTTCAATCTCTCTCATGCAAAAATATTCTACTATCGGATAGTGATATGTTAATTAACATTTCTTGAAGCTTAATTATTTTATGTATTAATTATGTAGTAGACATAAATTTGCATTTTCCCCTTCAAATTTCTTATGAAGTATATATAGGAAAATGATAGCTGAATATTGGGATCTATTTACTGTTGATTTACAACCATAAAAAAACTTTTTTAGTGCTTCTTTTAAAAAAATATGCAGTTACAATAATGGTGGGAAATTAGATTTTTATTGTAAATTTGGTGTTTGTTCTTAATTAAAAGGAAAGGTACTCAGTAAAAATTTGACAAAATATAAAATGAAATAAGGAGTTACCTAGAATAAAAATTATATTCAGAAGAGATAAGTATATTATATGGTTTTCCATAAAACAATAATACTTGGAAAATGAATATTAAAGTAAGATTTCAAATTATCTTAATAATTTGACAGAAAATGTGAAGACTCCGAAATGCAGAAATATGTGCAATAATGGGAAGAATAAATGATAGTGAACATTTATTCATATCCTCCTAATTAGTTCCGCGGACACAAAAAATTCTCATTGATAAAGCATTGTTGTTGAATCACTAAGGATTTCTTATCAAATGGTAGATCACTCGTATATGTGTATCCAATTTGCATTTTACTGTTTCAATATATATGATAAACTAATTTCCCTCGTTTAAACTTATTAATGGTTATTATTTCAAATGTTTGGAAATTGAGGTCTGAAAGAGATTTATGCGTAATTCGATGTACAATTCTCTCTATCTCGCATAAAATTTGTAGTGAATAAATACATTTTATTATTGCTGGAATAAATATTTATATTTAACTCGTTTAAGATATCCGACTACTTGCGACAATATTTTTTAAAAAAATATGTAGACATTGGGATTTTTTGGAGGTTTTGCAGATTTGTTTGTACATTTTAAAAAATATATGCTAAAATTATGAAGATAAAAGAAATTATTATCACTAAAATGGGAAAAAATTGGTAAAAATTTACAAAAAAAATAACATAACATTCTATACCAAAAGTTTACGAACAAATTTTCCAGTTTTCAACTCTGATGTATTGCTATGTTATTCATTTTTGAAATGGCCTTCAAGATAAGAGACATTGTAATTTTTCCAAAACTAGAGCACTTTGTTAGTTGTTATATGAAACTGCTTAAATAGTGGTGAATAATTAACATAAGGGACTGTAAATTTTGTAATAAAACAGTTATTGATAAATCTGAAAGTTAAAACACTTCTACTATTGTACAGAATTTACACAAAAAAACGTTATTTAATTATTTTCACAACTTCTTTAGGAATGGCTTGTATCTAAGTATTTAAAAAAAAACACATTTCGAGTAAAACGCGTTTTAAAGTATATCTTGCTTAAGTAATGACATCTGCTCTTACTAAAACACTTATAATGTTTGTTCTAGTGAACAGAAAATGATAAACTTGGTATTTTATAAAGCTAATAATATAACCTAAAAAAATCATAAAGAATTGTCAATTTGGGGAAAATTCACAATTTTAGGGTAGTCGGACACCTTAAATGCAATGTATAGTTTTATTACTAATAAAGCATTTTTATTTGTCGAATATTCGTTCATTTTAAAAAAAAATTCTATTAAACTACGCGAAACATTCTAAGAAAGGAAGTGTCAGAAATGTGTGAACCATTTCATCAATAACTCTCCGTTTTAGTATAAAATAAAATGTGATCATTTTTGAATCATGTGAAGGACATATTTTAATCAAAATTCTTGAGTTAAAACTTTTATATACATCAGAAATGGGGCGAAATGATATATTGGAAAACACAACTTCACAGTAATACTTACGTGTTACTCGAAATTTTACATCTTAAGCTTTTTGTGGATTAATTTTGTGGATTCCTAATACTGCGTATAATTATGTTCCTTCAATATTGTAATTTCAGCAGAAGTGTTTTGAGTAATATTTAAAGTTTTTATAATATTTAAAGTAAGTTTTAAATTTCGAAAATACTGAATCGGTTTCCAAATGATCGATCAATCTTGCATATGAATTAAAATAGTTATTAAAAGATGTCCTGATAAGGTTTTTTATTACTATATTTTAAAAACTCGCTTCCTTGTATGTCTGTCCGAGTGGAATATTGCAATTGATTTTAAACTAACTTTTCGACGAGCTAGAGACTTTAAATTTGACCATAGCTCAGAAGTGGATGAGAATTCATAAATATTAAAAAGGAAGGAAAAAAACGAAAAGGAGGAGTTTTATAATTTTAAAATTCCGTTATAAACATTATGAAACATTTAATGGAACATTATTTTTTTAATTCAAATATTATTATATAAGCCATGCATTATTTAAAAAATACAAATATTATACTAACAAAATAATGAGAGTGCCATTAAAAAATTTATTTAAAAAACGTTAAAAAAATTAAAGTTTGTGTGTAAGGAAATAAATTATTGCCATTCTTATTAAAGAGACTTGGCATCTTTTCAAATTTTTTAATGTATTTAAAATTTTATTTCAGCATTTCAAATAATGTTTTTATTCAAGAAAATAATACGAGATGAATATTTGTACACATTTTTCCTACAATTTTAAAAATTTGAATTTTTAAAAAAAATATGAAATTTTAAAATAATACTCTTTTGTATTTATTAATTTTTTCACCAGAAATTTTTTCGTAATATTCCTAAAATGTTTTAAACACTTTAGGGATCCATTTTACAATAACTTAATTAGCTTTGAAAAAAAAATGTTGATGTGCATGCTAAAATTGAACGAAAAAGCCAATATCTCTTACGTTAATTTTTTTTTTTTAAAGTATTAAGTTTACAGCAAACTGATTCCAAAATTTTGGCATGCATTATTTATAAAACAGAGAGAAAAATCGAAGTTATTGATTAATAATTGTGGAAGGAGAAACAATTTGAATGAGAAAAAACACTTAAAGTTTATAATTTTAAAAAAAATAATTATTATAAGCTTAAATAAACATAAAATACCACTTTAAAATACTAGCTACATGTTAATCTTAAAAATAACCGCATTTTGATATTATTTCAAACCATATATTTTATAAATAATCCCGTTTTAGAAAGTATGCATTGCATAAGAAAACTGCAACGAAAATGTTTAAAAAAAATTTTCTGCCCTAGCAGAAAAAGTTTGAAGTATTTTTCTTCACATAATATAGAAATATTATATTTTTATGGAAAACATATGATAAATAAGAATTGAAATGATAAAATTATTGATACAAAATGCCTTTATTAAAAAATTTTACTTGCACACATTTCAAAAGAAATTTAAGTTGTCAAATTCTCTTAAGGAAAATAAAATTTTCATTGAAAAAAGTAAGAAATCAAAATTAAGCTACTTGTTACAACATGGTAAGCTTGAATGACATTTTGAATTACATTTCATTAAATTTTTTACGCAAAGACATTTCATATTTTGACACTTTGCTTTGCACATACATTTGACGAATCCTTGGCCGTTTAATTTTTCGTAATAGATATTTATATTCCTTCGTTTTATCATTATTTCCAATAGTGAAACTTCTTTAAGCAATAACTGAGCTAAAAAAGCTATAAATGTAATATTTTATTGCTAATAGTTCATTATTTTTCTGTATTGCTCATTTTTTTTTTAAATATTACCCCAATAAATTCTTACTAAAATTCTCTGAATTGTTTCGTTAATTGAACAAGATCATGAAAAAGACGAACTTTAAAACATATATAGAAATTGAATTTACTTTATTGTGCTTTTATTAATATTTGGTTTCATTCATATGTTCAGAAATGAATTATTACTACACACAGACCACCTACACACTGCGAGTATCGAATCACTCAACTAACAAGATACTATAATATTTTACAAAAAATATAGCTCTTGAAATGTAAGATAAACTATTATACAAAAATTGATAAATCATTTTAATAACCATATTAATTTTATTTAGAACATGGTTCATTTTTTAATTCAAAACTGTTATATCTATTCTATTTTATGAAAAAAAAAACACTCACACACACACACATTTCTAAAACAGAGTTAACAATGCATTTGAATTTTTTTCGCTCTACTTAGAACACTCTACAGGACTTTAGTGGTACTTAAAGCGAAGAAAAATGTATGTTTCATTATCAAAATAAAAATTGAGAATTTTTCAAAGGGTTTTTTTCCTTAAAAAGCATGTGAAATAATATTCATTTATACTAATTTTGAATGTTAGATGAAAAAGATATTTATTTAAGTTGATTGTACCAAATTTCTTCTAAGATTTTTAAAACAAGTATTCTACTTAGTTCTTAAATTTGTGGAATGCAAATCTAGGAATTACTAAACATTAAGGGGTCTCAGGGGTGTTAAAAATGTTTCGAGAGCACAAAATATGAACAATTTTCGACTAGAAATAATTCTTTGAGGTTAAAATGAAATAATTTGATTCTTTTACACATTTTTTATAAAGGAATAAAGTTTCAAAAAAGTATAAAATGTCTAAAATATAATCATAATTTTAAAAATAATAAGCACATAAATATAAGAAATATTTTTGTAAGAAACAAATAGTAAGTTTTACGACGCGCATGATATTTTCTGAAATAATAATTCTAATTACTAGCAATAAGTTGATTTATAAAGTCAAATATATCCTTATTAGATGGTAGCGATTAGATATAAAAAGAATAAAAAATATTTTTTAAAAATAAAAAAGTACATTTTTAAAATTTTTTTCAAAAAATTTAATTTTTTTGAAATTTTTCAAAAAATTACAAATATGTAATACTATAAATAGCTAGGATTCAAAGATTATGATAGAGTTTATAATTCTGTAAAGTTTTATGCATCAAAGTATGATAGTTTTTGAAACGCAATGCGCGTAAGTGAAAAAAACACAAACTGAGAAAAAAGGCTTTAAAGTTTTAAATTGAATTTGAGAAAATAAATTTTAAAACTTACATGCTAAAATGCTCCAGGATGATAGGATATGCCTTCCTGTTGCTCAAACAGCTCAATTTCTGTACTCTTTTTAATTTTTTTATCTCTCCAAGCTTCAAACGATGACGTTGAGCTCCTCTTTCTTGACGTAAAGATTCGACGATTGTCACGTTCAGCCAGGGACACACAAACATTTTTGTTAATTTTTAAGCCAAATTTCTCTAAAATAGTAATAAGTATTTGATTTCCATCATTAAAAATGCTGGTTGCTAGATTTGCAGCAATCTCTGCAATCTGAAGGCTAGAATCAATCGTCTTCGAACAAAACTTCCAGATTAATGAATTTAAACTTTCATTAGGATTCTGTGTCTTACCTCCTAAGCATTTCTTCAGGAGTGCCAGATGAGTAAGTCTGCAAATACAGGCTTAATTACATCTCGAACAGCTTTCGCAACTGAGGGTTTGTGTTTATAATTTTGTAAATTATTATTAATTGCGGCATTATACTTACTCTATGTATTTGGATTTGTAGGACAAAATCAGTGCATCGGTTCATCATCGGTGCTGCAAGAATGACCCAAACAGCCCAAATGGCTTTCCGCATTTCCTTTACACTAGTAGAATTGCATCGAATAGCATTACCATAGTAATGCGCAAGCTTATCAATTAAACTATCAGTTAACCTACCTTTACCGCCTATAGTTTTAACATCAGATAATTTCTTCTTACCATATACTAATTTAAGCTTCCTAAGCCTTGTACCCATTCTCTTTTGCACATGGCCTACACATTCTATTTTCTGAATAAGATGGCATCGCCGTATGGATTGTTTTCAGAAAGGGCATTGAATGTTTTTGTGTCGCCATCTCCTATGTAGTTCGAATATTTCAGGTTGTGAAGCTTTTCTGATTGATTAAAAATCCTCAACATCCCGTCAACCTCCATCTTACCAGCAGAGCCAGAATAATTTTTTCTACGTGAAATCTTATGCGCTCTTTTCCATTTATTGTACTTGATACCAAACTTTACCCCTTTATAACTGTCGCTTCATTTGCAAAATGAGGACAACACTTCCCTATCCAAAACCTTACCTGTTTCGGCCCATTAGAGTACATACTCCAATCAACGATGAATGTCCTCTCGTCTTCCAGGTCCCATCACCACTTACCGTTAAAATGTTATCAGGTAACGAAGAATTTTCTTCGACAGCTGCCCTGTTCATGCTTTCTTCGGCGACTTCCTTCATAACAAGTGAAAGTTTATTATTAATAACATCATATGATTTTTGTTCAACAGGATTAGGAAGACTCATTACAGAACAAAAGGTTTTTAATGACTCTAAACCTTGACCTATGCATCTCATTGCTAAAATAGATCTTCTGTTAATTTCTGGAGCATTATTTTTATTCCCAATGTTTTCACAGCTTGAAAAAGTACAAATACTCCCACAGTTTTTACAATGTATTTCAAAATTCGAACATAAACCACAAGTGGATTTTTCATTAATTGTTAATGGTTTATGACATTTTAAACAGCATGATACTGACAAAATAGAGCTAAAGGTTGAAATAAAATCAAAAATAAGATATTCTTTGAAGTTTTCACTTACCTTAACAAGATTTCACTTTAATGAAGTCTGAATTCCTGAAAGTTTTTTACTAGAAGCATTTTTCATTTCGGCACACTTACTTGTACTTTTCAATTCTGCACACTTTCTCGTATCTTTCATATCTGTAACATGTGAGTCACTTACCTTTAAATATTTATTACTCTAAATCTTTTGTTGGGGCGATTGCCCAACGATTTTTTCAGAATAAAACAACACATATATTCGATTTAGATAAGCGTTTTAAAAAAACGTGTACTAAAGTAAACACAACAGAATCAAAACACGGCAGAATGAATGTGTTGAGTTGCAGGCTTCCTTCTGATCAACTCAAGCGCTTAAAATATTTCATGAGGCTTATTAAAAACAGAAAAATGAAAGGTATGCATAAATTTAAAAATAAATGGGCGTGGCATCTGTCCATTTAAAAGTTGTTATGACTAAATTGCTGTTTGCAATTTTTGAATAACTTTCGAAGTTTTTAGAGTATTGTCACGTGGTTAGTATCAAAATGTTCAGAAAAAAATGAAGAACAAAATATATTTTTTTCGAAAATTCGAAAAAAAAAATTGTTAACACCCCTTAGACCCCTTAATAGGTTTTATACATTACTAAACTATCATTTCATGCAAATTTGCCTTAATCGAAACTCTCTCATGGTACTTTAAATTATGTCAATCATATCACTCTGTAATGCATTTTTCATCTTAGATGTAATTAAACTCATCAAGCGCGTAGACAAACTATGAACTACTAATGGCATTGCATATATTAAGCATCTTACATTGTGGGTTCAAAATGCTATAATTAGCTTTTATATGTTATCAATATTGGCAATTCATGTAAATCTTTCGTTTAAATTAATGCAATTTTGTCTGTAATGTTTACGTTTAATTTTTCATTCAAATATCATTATAGATGTAGTAGATATTTTTACTACGCAATTGCATAAAATCAGATTCTGATAAATACGTAAGCAATTATACTAAACAACATTTGAAAATGTCAAATATAAATCGTTACTCTGTTTGAAATTTCATACATATTCTATTACGAAGAGTCTCCATATAGTAGAGTATAATTTCTTCCTCATAAATTCAAAATTGAGCACAAATTCCATATAATTATACTGATGATATAAAAAAGATAAAATCTTCCAATTTTAATTAAAAAAAAGCTTTTTTATAACATTTTTCATGTTTGATAGAAATATATTAAGGAACTAGGTAAATTGGCGTAAAATTGTTTATGAATATGCATGAAAAAGATGCAACAGTTTATTGATCTTCCCATAAATTTTCAAATTCCAAAATGAAAATATAAGAACTCGTTTTGTTACGTTGAAAATAACCAATTCCTAATTAACTAACGAGTTTCAAGACGACTTCCATATGAATTAGAAAGATGACTGAAAAAATAATTTAATATTATTTATTTTTAGGTTTTATTTATGTGCTTTGTTTTACAGATTTTGGACTAAAATATTTAACAAAGATTTAAAATATTTGAAATCTTAATAAGAGATAATATTTGGGCCTCACTAACAAGAAAAGTAGTGATATGAATTATTGAAAAGTCAGTAAAGTGTTTTGCATGTTTGTAATACACAGAATGGTTCAAAACTTTAAAAACAACCAAGAATTCAGAATTAATATTTATATATTCAATTCCTTGAAAGCTTCAGCCAATAAAAATTAAAGACATCCACTTAAGTCATGCACACTGTTCAATACAATTATGGGTTATAATAATTTTGAATATAAACTGCTCACGAGAGGAAATGTTTTGATGATGGATATGTGTAATGTACATGTTGTAATGTGTGAGAAATGAAACAGAAAGAACGAACAAAAATAAATTAATTTAATGTTACTGACGATATTTTCCAGTAAAAAAAAGAAAAAAATTATTTCATCTTATACTCATAAACAAAGAATGTGATATCTCAGATAAAAATGAATCTCAATAAGGAGTGTTATTTTCCCTAACTGAAAAAACATTGTCGTAACCTACGGGTATGGAATCCATGCGATAATCAATTCAGCACTGTTGTGTTTGTTCCCTTCCCCTCCTGTTGAAGAAACATTTCAAATTGCTGAATTGTTTGAGGAGAATAAGTGACTATTAACCCTTCCCCCTTCGATACCCCGAAAGGCATGTTTAATTGTGTTTATTTCTGAAGAATATGCTGCCAAATTTTTATTCGAAAGACTTCTTCGTCATATTGTCTCAAAATAACCTGGTATTATCATTCGTAAGAATAAACATCCCCAATTGCTGACGTGTAATGAACGTTATGTATCTGATGATCTCATCCTTATATTGCTTATCGTTAAATTTCTTTTTCGATATTGTATAGCAGGGTGAGGAGGGGCCATCGACAGAAATATTAGCCCAGTCTATCTATCTACCTCCACCAAAACGAACACATTCATAACGAGATGCTACTGTGCGCATTTTCGACAAACCGCATGGAAGTCCAGTTTCAACAAAACACAAACAATAGGTCTGCTAGCATAGAAACCAACATGGTGAAGATTTCTAATAGGTTGATTCGAAACATTTGTCCTTTCAAGGTTCGGTAGCAATAAAATGACGCTCATAGCATTGATCCTTCTAACCATTAGTGTTAAACACTGATTCCCACTTTGTATTGTCTAAGGAATTTGTCCGTATCATCAACAGAATTTTTAGATTCCATAGTTTGGAAATAATCTTTCAGGAACTCCTATATACTGCTTCCGCTGCAACAAATTGCATTTGACCCTCCTCTTATCATTCGAAGGCTATCTAAGATAACAATTCCAAGATAACGATCTCGTACACTGTATACACTGTTATAAAACATTTTATGACAGTATCTGTTTTTTTAATGTACTCCCACAGAAAGAATGATGCATTCCATATTTTCACTTTATTTCCGCTGTATTTAAAATCCATTAAAATCTACCTTTGTGAATAGCAATAAGAAATCCGAGCTGTAGATTCATGTTTTAATTGCTTGTAAAACTCATTGTGACTCTGTTGAAAGAGGTAATTGAACTGAATTAAATTTAGTGGCACGACAGCCCATGAGGGCCACGGCTCTCTGGGCCTTTGTCAAATTAGGTGACCTTATGTGCTGGGGTGCATGTGCAGATGTTTCGCTTAAGTGGTCAGTCTAACGCATAACCCAAGTTTTCAGTTCTCAAGCTAGCTTGGTACTCATTTATCGACCCACTAAAAGGATGAAAAGCTGAGTCAACCTTGCTCAGCCTCGGAATTGAGCCACTGACGTGTGGAGTGGAAGTGCGATACACTCTCACTCAGTCACTGAGCTTCTTTGAAAGAGATATGGATCTCAAAATACACATGCTTTAAAATGTTATTGTTACATTTATTGGTACTATTTATGTCAGTGTGCTTTCATTAAAGTATTTTTTCTTTCCATATGTTGCACCATCCCTGTGGATCCAACTGCGTGTTTTTTTAAAGTACTATTCTAGTTTTGCCCCAATACTATAAGGTATGACCGGATATAAGTAGACAAGATGGATAAAATTAACCCCTTTATTACCTTTATTGAAAATCAAAAACAATCCCATTCAGTGCTGTAAAGCAGTTACAATCGTTATATATCATTGATATTTCTTTTGCTGTAGAAAGATCGTGGCTGATTCTTGAGGAAGCTCAGCACAGTTTCCTTTATGTCATCGCCCGAATGAAAACATAGCGGGATTTTGAATGGAAAAAAATGAAAAATCTCAGGGTGACAACTCCGGACTTCAAACGGATGTTCCAACGCTTTCGAACAGACACTTTTAAAGTTGTCAAAATTTCTCGAGAAACATGTCAGCAAACATTGCCATGAAGATGTGATGTTGCTTCCTACACTTTTTGAAAACTTTTGTTTAAATTGTTCAGTCATTCGACTTAAGCTGTTCTTACCAACTTAAAACTTCAACTACCAGCATAAAACTTTGCCCACGTTAAATTCATCTCCCGCAATCAGAAACCGTGCTACCGCGCGTTGTACTAATATGGATGTATCTACGTATAACACGGTTTTACTTTCCATCGATTATCTGAACCACGAACAAGTGCCACTATTGAGCGCTGTTTGCGCTGTTCAACTTTTACCATCATATATATACCTTTTCAAAGTAGCTCCTAGATCTGCATTACTTCTGACACGATTACACATGCACATTTTTTATTTGGGCGACTCTCTCGTATTATAACTAATATAAATTTATACACGTATAAGTTTAGAATTCCAAATACTTGTGTTATTATAGTTTATTTTTTTTCCTAAAATTCTCATGCTTTTTACTTAAGAAATAAAGTAAGAATTTTTGCATTTTTTTGTATTGGATTACAAAAGCTGCATACATTAATCTTAATAGCATTCCAACAAAATCAGATTCAGTGCTGTAGTTTCTCTACACATGTCTTAATGTAATATTTAGAAATCATTATTTATCTCCTAAACTAATAAATTTCTATTTAAGATACATTTATACATGACAAGAGCATGATAAAACAAAACGCTGTAAAAATATGCAATTAGTTATTACTGCTTCTTACTAGAAGAAATAACATTAGCTTGAATGAAAGCTTCATTTTCGCACATATTCATAATTCCTTACAAAGTCTTTTTATTCTTTTTCATAGTATCTTATTTTTGTTGTTAATTTTTATATTATTGTATACACATTGAAAGAAATATGGCTTTCAATAAGGGGAAAAAATAAGATTTACTGGATTTTCTAGAAAAATTTCTTTTCTACTTTTCTTACAGCATACTTCGTAGATGTCTTTGTTTGAATAATCCTTAATTCAATTGTTGCATACTTTGTTAAAGTGTATTTCTTTTATACTGGGTTTCCATCAGTTCTTTATTTTTATCATTTGATGAGATGAAACAAAAAAGAGTAAAAAATTCCATTAACGTTTAGAGTACATGTCATTTCCTATGTAAGAGAAAGTACTTAAATCAAAATTTATTTTTCTGCTAATCTTCTTGGTTTAAGCATTATTATTCACTTAAAATGCACAATTTAATAAAACTTTTGTTTTACACTAAAAAGATTTACAATTGCTAACAATATTTAATTGTAATATAGGCAAAAACTCTTTACTGATCGATTTATTTTAAATTAGATGACGTTATTATAAAGCTTTATTCTATTTAAAGAGATATTTCAGATATTTATCTTACTAATAAAACAGCACAAAAATACAATCATTTTATTGATAAGCAATAAATTAGATTTTTATCAATTAAAATGAACAATAAATTTAGGAATGCAAGTAAATAATGAAAATCCATTATGATTTTAATTAAAAATTAACTATTCCTCACAGAAATATTGAGAATTCACTACTGTCTGGTGTTCATATTGGCTGCAGACATTGTTCTCCAAAATAGACCAGAGTGGCTCAATAATATTGTCCAGGGATTGGGGTGATCTTCTAAAGTGATAACAAGGCATGAAAGCCCTGCAAGCGATCGCTACACATTAATGATATAGCCATCTACGTATTTTCCGGTTGGGAAAATGTAATCCGTTTAATACGCTTATGAAGATATTCTCCTATATCGCAGACATTTATTTTATGGAGAACAATTTGAACAACTGATCATTGGAACATAATACTTCCTTCCGTATAATGTTTGACTGAGCTTTACGGCCGCATCACACTAAAAGAGAATTTAGTATTCAAGCCCATTGGTAAAGGTATATAATTCCTTTTATTTTTTAGAAAATTTGTGTTTGAAATTAAAATTTTTAACAATCATCATTTATAGGAGAAAAGAAGTGAAATTCGAAGTATCAATGAGCTGCAAGTGATAATTTAAAAACACACGTTTTTCATGAACTATACAAACTGGCGCATACAATTAGAAGAATTATTAAATTTGTTGATTATTTAAGTTCTGTTTTTGTTGGAAACGCAAATAAATCCCCACTTGTTGAATCGTCTAACCCCCTATTGTCCTTTATCGTTACATTTATGAATGTAAAAAAAAAATTCTTTTATAAATGTAAATTAGTCAAGAAAAAAATTTCATCAAATAAAGCCCTTTAGATATTCATTTGATATATTTATAAACACATGCATTGGTTTTATCGTCTTGCCTTTAAAAGCACATAAAATACACTCTATAAAAAACTAATATGAGAAAAAAAATTAAACATATATGAATTTCAAAATAATAAAAATAATAACAATAATAATTTATTATATTTAGAGAATTGTTAAATGAATTTATTACGGGCATTGCTTATTTTTCAACTTTTTAATGTGGTTTCAAAACAATTATGCATATATATTTTCTGCGAGTTAAAAACATTCTTTTATAAAAGTTTGATGAAACAATATTTTTTATCATTATCTGTTAATGAAAATACAGAAGACGAAATTAAAATAATTTTAGTAATGAAACCTTGGAATTTTTTGCCAGTTTAGATTGAGGCATATATTTAACAATGTCTCGTTTAATGAAAATGAACTTCTAGGTTAATGTGATTTTTAAAGACTTTAATGTTGTATTCGACAACATACGACCATTTTTTTTAAAAAATGGAGATATGGAGGTTTTTTTGTAGTTTTTAGATTTGTTTTGTACATTTTGCGAAAAATATGCTAAACTTAAGAAGAAGAAAAGAAACTATTATTATTAAAATGGGAAAAAGGATAAAAATTTACAAAAATATACATTAACTGTGCCTATTCTATATCAAAGGTTTATGAACAAATTTTCAATTTTTCAATTCTGATGTGTTGCTATGTTATTCATTTTTGAAATGACCTCCACATTTTATGATCTTTACAAAATCCAGAGCACTTTATCTTAGTTATTATTTGAAATTGCTTAAAAAACAGTGGTTATATTTACATAAGGGACTGTAAATTGTGTAGTAAATCAGTGATTGATAAATCTGAAGGTTAAAACACTTCACTTTTATGCAGAACATACACCAAAAATTCAGTTATTACTTTCAAAACTTTTTGAGCACACCCTGTCTCCGTTTGAGTTTTTTTCAAAGAAGCACATTTCAAGTAAACCGCATTTTAAAGTATGACGTTTTGCTTAAAGTAATGGCATCTGCTTTTACTAAATACTTGTAGTCTTTGTTACATTGAACGGAAATAATAAACTTGGTATTTTTATGAAGCTAATAAAATGGCATATAAAAAAATCATAAAAAAATTTGGCATTTTTAGTAAAATTCATAATTTTAGGGTAGCTGTATACTAAAGATATTACTAAATCACAGATATCCTCCCCCGTTAGTCTTAAAACTATGCATCTTTCATTAATAACAGCAGGAAGCTATTACAAAATATATTCAGAAGCTGGGCTTAGAAAAGGCTTAAAGTTTTAATTGGAGTTAAGACTTTTAAGCATAATCTTCAAAGTTCAACAAGTGTTCTAGTTTTGAATCAGTGAATAAAAGAATAATTTCTAAATTAGATCAGTGAGGTGCTTGAGAGAAAATCGGAAGTGTGAGATTATAAATGATTTCATTAAAAATTCATTTTCTACATTATCTACTAGCTTAAATAGAGTTAACAACTTTTAGTTGGTGTTTGAGAGAGCTTTATGACTAAAGTTTCGATGCTTTCGGTAAACGAAAGTCATATCCTTTCACTTGGGTTATGTGTAAGTAGTTATGAGGTTTAAGGATTATGAATGATAACGATGCAATTATGCAAACAACACCTCTATTATTTCACCTATTAAAATTCCGTAGCACGCATCAAATAGAATTTTAAATTTTCGGTAAAAGGCAAACGTGGATTAAAATTCCTTAGTCAAGTCTTGTAATAAGACAAAACTTTGAGGTACTTTTAGTTTTAAAATGTTTAGACATTACATATGTAAATACTAAAATGATAAATATGAAAAAGAATGAATTACAATAAATATGAATGGCACATAAATGTTAATATATGCATGTTTATTTTTGCAGTACTTTAAAAATATTAACAGCATTAATTAAGTGATTATGGTCATAAACTCATGACCAGCATCTCATGAGTTCGAGGCTTGGCGCCACAGAAGACCGCCAGGGGAACATTTGGTTCTATAACGTTAAAGTATAGAAATTTGCTGCAAGAATTCGAAGAGAAATTTTTATTCCATTAGGCTTAGCTGAGCCAACATCAAATAATTGTAAATGTCTTATATCAAAATACAGACTGTTGCCATTCTGATAAGCTGAAAATAGTTACAAAGAAATTGCTTCCAGATTTACAAATATAAATATAAATACAGAAAGTTTTCATACATGAAAACTCCTAATATTACAAATGCATAAATATAAAATTATAAAATTCATTTTAAAAATTAATTTCTTACAAACTATAATCTTTTATAATTTTATTACATTCTGTTTGTTTATTAACTCATTTGGCGCTAGCGGCCATTTTTTGGCAACGAATTGAATAATTTTTGTCTCAGAAGTCTTGTAATAAGACGAAACTTTGAGGTATTTTTTAGTTTTAAAATGTTTAGACATTACATATGTAAATACTAAATGGAAAACATAAAAGAGAAATTATAATAAATATGAATGTCACAAAAATGTTAATACATTTCTATTGCAGTACTTTAAAAATATTAACAACAGTAATTAAGGGGTTATGGTCATAAAGTCATGGCCAGAATCTCATGAGTTCGAGGCTGGGCGCCACAGAAGGCCGCTGATGGAGGGAATGATGCACATTAAATCCGTCGACACTAAAATGCCTCCAATTGGAATGGTGTGTTATTTCATTGAGGGTTTGCCAACTCAGGTGTCGTTAACGTCATTTACTCATGGATGAAAGCACGAGGTCCTTCGCCAATAATTCTTGATTTGCTTTATAGTGAAATGTTAATTAACAGTGACTCACGTTCAAATTCAAAACATACTTACATTTATCAAAGTAATATTTCCTTACATTGCTTTAACAGAAATATTAACCTTTTGAGGGCTGAAGAGTTTCCTTATATATATGCTAAATGTGCAAAATGCAATGCGTGAATATTTATTGGAAAACAATAAAAATGGTTATAATTAACTCTAATTATTATGTAACAAGTAGTTTTGACGAACAAGTAGTTCTCACTTATTGCAAAAATATTTTGCTGCACAGATTACATAATTTTTTTTTGCATTTACATAAAGAACAAATTAAGTTGGATCGTTTAATTCTATTACTATTTTTTTACTACATACCTCAAACTGTCGTAAGTTACACCCAGGAAATTTTTCTAAAGTAAACTTTACACTTATTGGTAGTCTTCTTTTTGTATATTTTTACTTGATAAATATATTCCTGCTCTATAGCATCAATTTTATTCAATGTTAAGTGCAGTCAAGTTTATTTTTTAACAGACAATTTTTCGAATATATTACAAAAATGTTAAAAACAGCTATCTTTCAGTATTTGAGAGTTCGTCTTTCATCCTGATATGTATACAACATTTTGTCATAAGTAGAAATTCTCTTTGGGCCTTATTGATCTGATGACAATTAAAAAAAATTCAAGTCAAATCGTTTATCTATCTTTTTACATTGGCTCATTTTTTTTACCTTACCATAATCCACGTTCTATTGCATTACTGTTTAACGCACTGGTGTTTATTCTAATTCATATTATTAAAACTACAATGGGGTGCTTCATCACACGTGGGCGTTGTGATCGTTTGTCGATTACAACGTGATTATGAATTATAATAAAATAACTAAACAATAACAGCTAATCTTTTCTGATCTGTTTCTTCATGTCTGCAACTTAAAATTCTTTGAATTCGAAATGCTCAGAAAATATTTCAGACTGTTGTGAAACTTTAAATATCGTCGCTGTATTTGACAAAACAAAAAAATATTGAAAATGAAATAATGATATTTCCGTATTATCGCACTTATTGTGACATTTTATCAAATGAAGTACATGATTGCCATTTCAGCGACACATGTGAAACGAAGCCGCCATCTGGAGAGTTATCGTGAACGTTGGAAGTTATTGTGATTGTACATAAGTACCGAAATAATAAGAAATACTCGCATTTCAGTCGAAATGTCTTTTGGAACATCTTTTAATTTCTGCGACACTAAAGATCTATTCGTTCGCTGCAAAATTCTTGTGTTTATGGTAGCTAAGAAAAAGAGATTTTTTTAGGAGTTGAATTTTGTTTTAATGTACTTCTGTTGTTGAAAGCTGATGCATATGAACACGCTTCTTCAAAATGATCACAATATACTGATGAAAAGTTAAAGGGTTTGTTCGGCTAGGTTTCGTATCTATTTTTTCAATAAATATGGATTTTCAGCGGAACTCGAAAACCGTTTCGTCATACATTTACATGGCAATACATGCGTCATACATGGCAATTTAATACACTGCAGTATTACATTTTGTTACAAGCGAGTAGATGCAAATCCGAAAATGCTGCAAAAATACTCAGTTGAATCAACATGAATGAAACACGTGAATATTTGCTCAGAGTACTATCATGTGAACATGAGGTCAGATGAATCAAATCCATTGTTGTTGTTGTCGTGTGCTTCCCGAAAAGAATGAATGAAAGTTCTAGGATCTGAGACAGGTTGGAATTCTGCACGATAGATGGCGATATCATCTATCCCGCTCCACAATTTAGGCATGAAACTGGAGTAAAGGGAATTATTCTCCAGCCCCTCTACCTGTTGTTTCTGCTGTGGCCTCCACAAGGCTTTCAGACCCACTGACTTAACGACACGATCTCCATGCGTACTCGGTGGGTCAAATCCATTGAATCAAATTAATAAAAACTGCACTTGATATGAATGAAACTGCTTTCTTGAGGCAAAAACTATGCTAACCAATAGCTGAGTGACCGTGCGTCTCCGCATTTCGGTACAAAACAAGAGAAACGCTATTAATTTCTCCCATTGTTTGGCATAAGACTACGGAAAAGCGACAGCTTTTCTCCTCACTGAAAACGGTTAATTAAATAATTTAAACTGTCCATATCAATACATACAATATATTCGTTGCGAAATCTATAATGGTTGGATGCAATTTTTTTGAAATGAAGTTAAATAAGGGAATTAAAAAGTTAAGTGTTTAGAAAGATCTATCACTCTGTGTGCTGTTTGTTTATATTTATCAAATGCTCTGATACAGTGTTTTGCAATTGTTTAATGATTGCGACCTAATTTTCAATCATAATTTTATTGCCATTATCATTCAATAAATATATCTCAATAATAATCACGTTTTTTTTGAATTGTTTGATGCTAAAGCTACACTACGACTTTCATTAGAAAAATCTTTTAATTACCAAGAATATATGGATTTATAATATTTGGCAATGTCAGTGTGTTGCCGTTCACACAAGCAGAATCGATACCTCCCTAATGATCTCTACTTGGCATCCTCCATATCTTGTAAGAAGCTTCTTTTTGTGTCGAACAATCTGAACGCATGCACGATCTTGATACAAGCGTGTAAAAACGCTGCAACACGCCAATATCGTTCTTGTAAGTCCTTTATTACAATTAAATTCAACGTAAATGATTTTTGTAGTAAATTTGATGTTAATTACAAATTACGGTAATTAATACTCATCAGGTCAGTAGATATATGTAAGAATTGGATAATTTTAAGCAGGTGTAAGATAATCTTTAGAGGCTAATGAAGCATTAAGATCACCATGAACAGCTTGAAGACTGTGGTTCTGAAAGTAAATCTATAAAATAATATACAGAAGTTTAAGAAATTCCTGGCTGTTATTTTCCCAAACATTTTGACAAAAGACAGTATATAGACTTAATAAAGTTTTAACGAATAGAAAATTAATGGAAATAACTCGATCGGTAATAACTTGGAAACGTTTTATATCAAGTTCGTTATCAAACCCTGAAAAATATTTGTATTAAAATTAAAGTAATACGAAACAAAATAAAGGACGGATTTGTGAATGAAAAAAACTTAAATTGCCTTTCAACATTCATATAAAATGGCCAGGCATAAAAAGTCACATAATTGGGGAAAAACTATTTGAATCCGAGCAAATGAGATTGCAAAAACTGTGGATATTTCCTCCAAACAACGTTGCAATCCTTATCTCGAATAAATAATAATGTTATCATCGAATTGGTGATATAGCTGAGGATGTACAACAAGGGTGTCAAACTCAAAGGTTAACTTAGGCCAAGCAAACAAGGTGGGCCGCAAAGAAATTACATAGAAACGTAGGTTTATCTCAAATGTAAATTAAAATTAACTTATGTTAAAGAACCACACAAATTTAATGTTTACGTTCTGACACATGACATCTCTATTCAATTTCGGGAGAAATTGGGTTCGTAGAAATTACTTTCAAAACTGATCCAAGATTAGTTATTGATACTACTATTTCTAATATGACTTATTTCCTTTCCTAACTGAAAATACCTACTCGCTCCGATAAGTACTTCCAAACAAGAAAATAATTTTGTGTGAATTTTCTAGTATTTTCAATTTTTCCTGGTAAGTATTTGCAAAATTTCGAGCACATTCACTTCAATGAATTTTGACTTCAAATTTGAGTCGCACTGAATCTGGATCAATTCTATTTGCATAGGGCTGGGTACTGTGAGTCTATATTTAGTGAGAAAACTGAAGAAAATAAACAAAATGTGTGTTCCAAAAATTAAAATCTTGGTTTTCAAATTCACTTCAAAAATTTGAAATTGTTTCTGCATTTTTGTGATACGATGCAATATCATCTAAATTTGAATTCATCATGCTGCACGTAAGTGGCATTTCCCAAGGATTATATATTATTGTATGCCGATATATTTGTCGTGCCGCAAAAATGTACGCTGCAGGCCACGAGATTGACACCCCTGCAGTACAAGATCAGCTTTTCTAGAAGTTGCGTGGCAAATTGTTTTCAAATCAACGGGATGACAACAAATAGGAATAAAGATTCGCACTTTATTGCGAATGCTCGATTCTTGACAATAATGTCAGAATTTGTACAACTACTCTTCTAAAAGCCAATGGAACTTAAGGCTAGAGTACCTAAATTATATTTCCCGTTATATAACTTCGCACACAAAAAATATAGATTGCAAAAATTGTGACTGAATATATTTTTGGATGTTCCTAATTCAAAAGTTTGTACTATTCCAAATTATACAAGCATATACCCAAAGCAAATCTATAATTGTCCGAATATTGTGTATACTCCCCGCAGAATCTTCGATTTCCAAAGAAAAATTCATGGTCTGAATAATTTTTAAAACCTTTCATTAAGTAATACAAAGAATGTGAAATTCCTAAAATCAATAATTTCCGCAGTTGTATATAT
>BMAO01008984.1:0-24944 GCA_019973975.1 Trichonephila clavata | reverse complement strand
TGAATTACATAAATTCAGTCCAACACTTTTTCAACTAATAAGGGCATCTTTTTATAACTATGATGTTTTACGAAATTTGATGTGTAGCTTGAAACTTAAGAAATTATATGTATAAGATTGATTTATTATATCTATATACTACTATTAATTGTAATATTAACGTTTAGATATAAGTTATTCAAAATAGTGAGTGCTTCAAGGCAACAGAATATGTTTTTGGAGAAGGAGGTGGCAAACATCATGTTTCCTGTTAAGTGTTCCAGGGGGACAAACTCTCCTAGCTCTTGGAAGGGGAGTGTCCCCTTTTACACCTCGAATTTCTCTAGAGCATGGGTGTCTAAATTTTGTGGGTCGCATTGCAAAAAAAAAAAAATTCTGTGGGCTGCACATACAATATTTTTTTAACAAATTATATAAAATAAAAATTAACTCTAAGTAGTTTTATTAAAATAAATAAACTTCTTTTTATATAATATTTAAAAAAATTTTTTTAACTAGATATGTATAGGTAATATTTATTTTAAATTTGTAAAAGTTACGTTTCATTTAGTTTGGATTTCTAAAAATTTAAGAAAATCAAGTTAATGAGATGGATGTGAATTTGCTTTTGTTGAACAAGTAAATCGATATTGGGTTCAATAGATGAAGTTGAAATTCTTAAAGCTTTTTTAAAATGTTTGTCAGAGATCTTTGTTGTATTTTTGTTTTTTGTATGCTTCTTTCTTGAAAAAAAAAAATTGTTTACAAATATAGGTACTACCAAAAGCTGAAGACTTTAATAAAGCATGATTGTGAAAATTAGGATATTTATCGCGGGGTAGGTAATTTGTATAAAACTCCATTAAAAAAACATTCCCAGATTTCTCTTTCGGTTGAATGTCACTTTGCAGTTCAATGGATTTATTTGAAGATTTAAAGGTAATTTATTTCTAGAGAAAACGGGGTAAAAATATGGTGAAATACTCATTAGTATTTCGAAAAGTGGATACACACATAATTCGAAGCGTAAATTGTCATGACCACTAAGATGTTTTTATTTAAATTTTTATTTCAAAATTAAAAGTCAACGAATCGATTGTACATGAAAAATATTGCAAAAATTCTTTTTTAAAAATAAAAATGTTTAAATTACAAAATATTTTTATAATTTGCGTTTGGGCCGCATTTTAAAGGCTTCTGGGCTGCATGCGGCCCGTGGGCCGCACTTTAGATAAGCATGCTCTCTAGGTTCGGCTCGCATGTGGAATCTAGCCGTTAGTTTTCTCACGGTTAAAGGTTGACGGTGTGATGTCAGATGAACAGATTTTTACATAAACAAATACATAAATATACAAATAATTCATCGTAAAAATGTTAATCATTTTTACTTCATCGTAAAATCATTTTTCCTTCTCGCAGACGTCCCAGTTACCTTACGGTATCCGACTATTAACGGCAACTTTAAAAAAAAAAATGGAGTTATGGAATTTTGTGGTTGTTTTTAGATTTGCTTGGAACATTTTAATATAAATATGCTAAAGTTATAAAGAGAAAAAGAAATTATTATTACTTAAATGGGAATAAAATTGATAAAAATTTACTAAAAATTATGGCCCATTCTGTACAAAAGTATATGAACAAATGTTCACTTTTTCAATTCTGATGTGTCGCTTTGCTATTCATTTTTGAAATGACCTTTAGTTTAAGAGGTATTTTAATTTTTATAAAAACTAGAGCACTTTATCTTAGTTATTATATAAAATTGCTTAAAAAACAGTGATTATATTCACAAAAGGGACTGTACATTTTGTAGTAAAACAACTATTGATAAATCTAAAAGTTAAAACACTTCTACTATTATACATGAGATACATAAAAAATGCTAGTCAATTTTTTCAGCAATCGCTGTCGTCGTTTGAGCATTTTCGAAAAGAACACATTTCGAGTAAAACGCGTTTTAAAGTTCGATATCTAGTTAAAAGTAAAGGCATCTGCTTTTATTAAAACATTTGTAGTTTTTGTTCTAGTGAACGGAAAATAATACACTTGGTATTTTTATAAAGCTAAAAAGATGGATGGCCTGTAAAATAAAATCATAAAAAAAAACTTTCAATTTTTGGCAAAATTCACAATTTTAGACTAGCCAGATACCTTAACCTACCTATTTTGAATAAATATGGTAGCATCATATTGAAAACATTTAAGGTATTAAAGGGGAGAGACCTTTTCTTTCCAGTATAATTCAATCAATTTAATTTAAGGCGATATGGTACCCTAAAAATCATTAAACTGTCAATAAGATTTTTATTGGCTTATTTGATACCCCGAATCTTTATAAATATGCCTACAAAATTTCAAAGCTTTACCTACATTTTTCATAAAGTAATGGAGCAATGTTTGATGTTAAACAGCAACTACCACGCCTACATTTCAGATTATCTGCTAGAAAAGAGCCTGATAAAAATGAATTAATTATTTTTCTAATGCGCATCAATGAGATTAACATTATACATGCAGTAATAAATCATTTTAAGAAAGAATTGTGCAATTCATGCAAAAATTCTAGTTTGTGAATTATTTACTGGGGGGGGGATATCAAATGGATTTGGTCAAGATTTAAAAGGTGTGCGTGCTTTTTATGATATTATTATGAATAAAATTAAAATTTCAAAATGGATTCTCCCACAGCACAAATACTAAATCCCATTTTGATAACTCAGATAATGAGTTATCAAAACTTTTATTATTAAAATATTTTAAGATATTTATTAAACAAATGCACTTATACAGTTCTTAGATTTTGATGTATTTTACCTATAAATTGTTATTTGATTCTGCTTTAATTCGTGTACAATTTTTAACATGCGAAGGATTTTAAAATCAAGGAAATGAAAAATAAAGTCGTAAACATCTTTTGTACTTGTTGTGCTTTAGCTCTGAGCATGGAATTAGCTCTGAAGTGTGTGTATTTTTTTTTTTTTATAATTATTAAAATAAATTTGTATGAAATTTTGATCTTTCATTCGTTTTTTTTCTATGTATTCATTATGGCAGTATACTGTTTAATTGTTCTACATTTGTGCAATTTTTTATGGTAAGTAGTTTTAAATAAGCTAATTAACATTTCTTAAAAGTTTCAGGCTATTCAATGAATATTATATCATATTATTCATGGAATGAAAACTTCAAACTCATATTACTCCATTTTGAATTTTTGTACATATACTGTTATTCAAAACCCTAAGGCGTTTTGGATAATTGAAGCATGAGTTTGAAATTTTTTATACGTATTCTGAAATGTATGTTTCGTAAAACTGTGCATGGAATTAGCTCTAACATGTTTAGTACTTTTTCTAAAAAATTTCAAAATCAAAATTAATGTTTTTTTGGGAATTTTTGGAAGTTTAAATATAAAATAATTAAAAAAAAATTAAAGAGCAGCAGCAGAAAAAAACCCATGCACAGTTTTATGTAGTATCTTGTAAGGTACTTGGAAAAAAATCTTTGAAAGAAAAGAGACATATTTAAAAAAGCCTTAGGGAATTAAAAAAGGCTTTAAAAAGCTAAAAAAAATTTTAATTTTACAAACATTTTGCAATAAATTAAAAAAATTTTGTATGGAATTATTATTAAATATTACCCTTTATGAAATACAATTAAAACCAAATATCAAATATTAAAAATAAAAAAAATTGTGAAGATGGTACCATATCGCCTTAAAAATTAAAAAAAATATTAATAATTAAGAATGCTATTATTACACACTTAACTTAAAAATTAGATAGTAAAATAAATTATTTGTCCTCTGCCATTAAGTGTACTTTATTTTGCATGTTTAAAAAAATAAACGAAATGCTACTTTACATTTAAGCACATTTTTAAAAAAACATATTACATTTCTGACTTATATCGTATCTCATTAAAATAAATAATTAAGATCCTTAAATAATTTCTTCACTTCAGATTACATTTTCAAGTTTACCATGAAACAATTATACCATTACAATTACTTAGCCAACGTGTAAGATGTAAATTTATCAACCAAAGCACTTTAAGAAAATAGTTCTTCTCTTATGTTGAAAATTAAAAGAAAAAAAAAAGAAACAAGAAAGGAAAAAACACGTCTGTAAAGTTGATTGAAGGAACATCATGATTATGCATGAGACACTGATGTGGTCTCAAAATTTGCATTAAACTCTGACGCCTCTACTTTTTTCCGTTCCTTTTTAAGCAGTAAATGATTTTTGAAGGAAGGAGAATTTTTTTAAATTAATTTTAATTTCGTTAACCCTTTATTATTTTAGGAATTCAAATCGTTTTTGCAATATATTGACCTTAAATACCGGGTGGGCAAAAAGTCCGTATAAACTTTAAAAATTTATAAAACCTAGAAAATTAAACAAAATAAAAAATAGTTTGCAGGTTTAGCATCGATAAGTCACAGGAGTTTTTTTAAGGTAAGAAAAAATAACCTGCCGACAGATGGTGATCTTGCAATAAATTGGGTTGGAAATATGCAAATGAGACAGGGGCTTATAAATACTGATGTTCTTGATCCAGATCTAATTCTCCGTTCCATGCCGACTATGTGAACAAGGATGCTGAACGAGAAAGACAAAGCTTTGTTGGTGAAGATGTTTTTCATGAACAAGGAATCAGCGACTGTTGCACTGCGTAATATCCGACTTCAGAAAAATGTGAAGACTGGAAAAGGACCTTCAACAAGGTGTTCATCATAATGCTTGTTCAGCGATTTGAAGAAACTGGATCGCTCGAGGATTGTGTAAGATCAGATGACCCAAACTAAGAATCATTAGCAAACGTTTTAAGTTTACATGGCCTTTTCGGTCTCCAAATCTGACCCCACTAGACTTTTGGCTGTGGGGATATTAAAGTTCCCGTGTGTATTAATCCCAACCATCCAATGTATCGGAATTGAAAGATGAGATCCACCGAGAGTTGTCAAGTATACAGGCGGACATTCTGTGTGCACTCAGCCGTTGCTGGATTTGTGACACTCTTGGAATGTGGCATCTTCATCATGGTACACATTTTCTTGATGATATATTTAGTTTCATTATGTTCTCGAAAGTTACATTTTTGTATATCTCTAGTTATATCTTTGTTATATATAAGCCGGCTGGGTGGCGTGGTTGGTTTGTCACTGGCCTTCTGCACCCATGGTTGCGGGTTCGACACCGGCCCAAGTCGGTGGATTTTCGTGATGCAGAAAATCGACAGCGGCTATGTCGTATGATTATATGGCATGTAAAGGATCCTTGGAGTGTCTGATTGGCTTGGATGCTCTCGGCAAAATTAAATCCTGGTACAGGTTTTCATCGTCAGAGGATGGAGGAAACTCTCTGTGGAGGAAACTGGGCATCAAAATTACCTGTGGCGATTGGTATCCGCCTATATGGCGCCGCACTAAAGAGTGATACCATCTGCTGGGGATGTACTAGGTCTACAATGGTGTCTTTCCATACTAAATTCCATTACAATCGGGCAACTTCTTCTAGGTGCGGCTTTTTTATATATATATTTGTATATATATATATAGAGAGAGAGTGTACTCATATATATATTTTCACTCATATTAAAAACATTTTAAATGGAATTATAAAATGTATGTAAAATATAATAAAATCTATATAGAAACTTGCTAAGTTGCTTCTGAGAAAAGGGCCACTATGCATTTTATCCTTTATTTTGTAATAATCTTCAGTGATGTAAATGTTTATTATAAGGGGAAGATATAATCTTATAATATCTAATATTAAAATAAATACTTAAAAATTAACAAGTTCTACTTTTAGGAGGAAGTAAAATTCGAATGAAGCCGAAAAGAAATTATTAGTAAGAAGTTAAATATTTATATTTTAAACTGTTGCTCGTAATACCTTTACAAGTTTATCGACGAATATCGAAGAATGAGTGGTTAGCATAGAGAACAAAAATGTTGATTTTTGATTAAGTAAAATCTTCTTAATCCCATTGGGGCATGATGATTTTGAGAAGCATTGATTAACTTTATCGACTATCCTTTGAGATCGAATTTAACAATGCATGCGAAGAATACTTCCCCCACGTATTTGGACTCTCTTTGGGATTGCGATATATTATACTTTGTTTCGCGCAATTTTTCGTCTGAATGACGTTACAACATCTGATATATGTTACAATATTTTAGATAAATATAATTTACTGTGGGAATACATATGCTAACATGTACCAGGTAGTCGGTAAAATGAATTTTAATGCTGATTAAATAGCGTTCTTCCAAAAAATTTACTCTTGCTAATATTGGTGGTGATTTCTTGAAACTATATTTCTATCGGTCATTTAATATATGACATCTTACTTCTGCTTCAAATGAATATACCAAGAAATACGTTTATATTTATATTTTGATTTGTTCAAAAGAACGTATTATTGACATTATGTTGAAAGTTTTGGAAATGCTTAATAATCTTTTTCTTAAAATGTTTCTTTCATATTATTCGAGATTCTGTAAATTTTTTTGAGAATTATTATTACGGACATTGTTAATTTTTTGTAACATTTTCTTTACAAAAACTAACTTGATTGTGCTCCTAGATATTAAAGGAAAAACGACCAGTTAAAAGATTTCATTAATACCTAAAATTGAACTTTTAAAGAAAGTGAATCGAAGAAGTTTTTGGTCTCTCTCTCATAAAATTAACAACTTGAGAGTGGCTTCACCACCTTCTTGTTTTTCTTTTCTTCAAATTAAGCTATTTGAAAGTATATATATATATATATATATATATATATATATATATTTGCAATTGAGCATTTGCTAAAGCATTTGCAATTTAGTTTAAGAAAGCAGGGTAATAAAACATCAAGATCTTCAACAGATAATTCTTTGGCAACACTTCAAGAAAATATCACGAGCATGTTAAAAATATTCAAAACCAAATTGAAATTTAAAAAATAACCCTTTAGGGTATAAATTATAATTTTAACCGACACTAATATCCATAAAAATATTAAAAATTGTATCCCACACATTTCATCAATATTCTGCTCGATTAAATAACCCTTTTGAAATGAAAAAAAAACTTGATTTTTTATTCTGTGTAAAGAAAACAAATATTAGCTGCATTATTTGCCCCTATTTTAAACAAAAATACAGCTACTTAAGTGGGTCTTACATTTATCTTTTCAAAGATTGCTTGCATAAGAAAGCATGCTTATTTTTAAACATGTCTCTGGAAATAGTTGAGCTATTTTCATGTGTTTGCCTTAAAGTATTTTGGGAAGTTTATGTTTCAATATATATGTTTATTCTGCAAATAGAATTTTCTAAGATTTCATTTTAACTTAATTAGGGTAAACAAATGCCAGGAATTTTCATTTGATCAAATTTATTCTTCATCTATATTGTAAGATTCTGTTATAGTTTTATCATTATTTTAAATCTAAAATTGCATACTTTTAGGTTATGTTTATTTTTTTAACATTAAAAATAACTGCAAATTTTAAAACCTTTTAAGTATTTTCTAAAATTAGATTTTTTTTTTATGAATTTATAGAAATTAACATTTGGAAACATTTCCGAATCTTTCTCTTCAAAACAAATTATTGCTAAAATTTGTAAAGCAATATTGTTATCTTTTTTTCCCCAATTTTGGTAGTATTGTTAATTATCTTAATATAACGTTAAATCTGCACAGAAAAATAAAACGTATTGATAACTGAAGACATTACGTTCCTCTAGTATAAAAATTCTAACCTAGTCTTAAATAAAACTATTAAATAAAAGTTATATTTAAACCTATGATCCGGAGGAAAGTAAGTGGTCCTGGGAACGTTACTGGGGAAAAAAGCTATTAATTAAGGCATAAAATTATCATTTCATGTTCTAAAATTTTATTAATATTGTAAAATATATGCGCAAGTACTATTAAAGTTAGAGATCAATGTACTAAAAATTATGTTTATCTATAAGGTGACATTTATGACAAACAAGTTTGCATTTTTATTAGCTTTAGCATTTCATCTATTTTTAATGCATCAAAAAGGTCATTAGGGCTTGAAATGTTCCTATCAACCGCATTTACTTCTTTATATTATTCACAATTAATATGCTACAGACAAATATACAAATTAAATTTAACACAGTAGCTAACAAATTATAAGTAAGATAACTACAGTTAAAAATTATGCAAAGTGTACCGTTAGTGAACACATCTAAAAATAAAATTATATCGATAAGAAATATACAAACATTTCCAGCCTTTGTTAACTCATCGCTAACAAAAATTCCAGAGGTTCATGGGAGAAACAAAGTTGTATTTTCTATAAAATACTAATAAGGTAGAAATACATTTTTTGAGTACATAAATTGGGAAAATAATTCGAAATATTTTTTTCAGTATACAGTTATTGCTCACAAAGTTCAAAATAACTATTTTAATTAGGATTTAGAGTTAAAGAAGTTAAAAAAATTGTATTAAAGCAGTCATTAAAGCACAAAAACGTACAACCCAATTTACAAAAGCTAATTCTTTTTCTCCTTTCAGTATTTGATGTTTTCTTAATTAAATATCTAAAAGAAAATATTTTTCACATCCTCTCTCTCTCTTTTGTCAACAGTTTCTTTAAAATTAAGCTATAACATGATTTATTAGAAATGTACAATTAAAGTCTAAATACTTGTGTTAATTACGAGGCTTTAAATAAGGAAACATAAATAAGGAGGAATATATTTTAATGTATTACGCTGGCTGTAAATAATTTAATTTCTTTTAGACTGTCATATTAATTGCAGCCTTCGGTCAATTAGTTCTTTGAAAAAACTCAGTACTCAATAACAATAAACGTTAATACATGCGGTCTCTTTTAATTAAATGCTTAAGGATTCAGCAAGATTTTTTTACGTCTATTTTCCTTTCTAAGTTCGTCATCACACATTTACACCATCAAAATAAGGACACTTGCATGTAAGATGTAAATTATTTAACTAAATTACTCTAGAAAGACTTTTTTTCTTCTTCTAATAGGAAGCTAAAAAATTACAGAGAGAAAAAAAACTCTGTGGTCTTGAAACTGATTGAAAGCACATCATGATTATGCATGAAGCAGAGATGTGTAGGTTTCGGAATTTTCATCAAAAAACACCCTACATCAATTCATCACTTTTTTTAACATAGCAAATGAGTTTAACGTAGAAAAAAGAGGCCTTTATGGTCAACGCATAAAAAAATTCGATTCTAGTGCATTTTTTATTATATATATATTTTTTTAAAAAATAATAATAACATCAAATATTGCTTAGAACGTCTTTAAAATATTAATTTTTGATGTTTCATCAGAGTTCTGAGCCACAGTTATTTGCATGAATAATAAATAATGACAATTTTATACTATTATTCGTTTTTTTTGTTGCGTAACACAATGGTAGTAATATTAGTTTAAACGTACATAAAAAGGATTTTGAGAAATAATGCAATGAAACTGATCATAAAAATATTTTAAAGTATTTTTATTTTACAATATTCGTGGAAAAAGTTTTCATTTTTGTTATAATTAAATCTTATTGTTACAATAGAGTACTGTTGTATCTCCAGTATAATGAATACTTTTAAATAAATTTCAGTTATAGTGTTTTGAGATCACTATTTAAGATTTGTAATTAGTATAATGAAGCACACACACACAACAAAAGGTGTGCAAATATCCAAAGGAAATTACTAATTTTGAAGTAAAAAAAGTGCACTCATATAATTTATATAACTTCTGTTTCACGGTACTGGAAAAAGTTTAGAAATTCTCAAGGAATTATAAGCATTTAAGTCATGTGTATTTAACTCATTAAAACGATAATATAATTTAAATTAATTTATTTGACATCTCCATTCACTATTTGAGATTTTTATAAATGTGATTATAAAAAAAAGATGTAGTTATAAAAGTATTTTTTATTCAGAACCCCATTTTTTTTCTTTTAACGTAGAAAAATGCAATAATTAAAACAAAATCATGATAACAATTCTAATGCCAGTTTCAAAATACCAGAAGGGTTAAGTTTCATATACTGATTACTTGTCTAGAATTCTAAAGCTATTTTAGAAATTTTCTTTTATGTAAAACGATACTTTTGGCAAGACTCCAGCGAATAGATGCAAGAGTGAAATAAGAAAATTTGTAAAAAAAAAATAATTAATGATATATTGAACACTTTTAGTTCTGTTGTTGTTGCTGCATATCTCCTTGTCTAGAGCTTCTGCTAGATGAAATCTATGAGTTTATACACCCTCAAAAAGCATAGGAAGTCCTAGTAGGTCGTCGTAGGACAAATCTAGGAATTCAAGAATATGAGTCGGAGAAGCCTGCTCGATGTTACATTTTGGACAAATCGGATGGGTTTTATGGCCACCCCGAAGGCAAGGCTTTTTAAATGTCCAGTAAGAAATCAGTAAATTGCCGTCTGGGTGCATCTGTCGCAATTCAAAGAAAGGAATCCTCCAGGAGAATTAGTTCAATACCAAATATGAACCGGGGAGATGAGCCAAGTCTTTTTATCAATATGTTTTCTGGTTAAGATAACTCAGGAAATTATATGTAGTCAGAGCCTCTCTTCGCCTCCTTCGTCAAGGGCATCCGCCTCCTCATTACCCCATATATCTACATGTGAGGGGGATACACTGGTGGTGCACATCACAAGATAAGACTTGTTTTAATTTACTAAGAATAAAACTTTTAGTTTTAATTATATTTTCATTTTAATCCACTTAATAGCAATGTATATATAACTACTAATGCTTGTAAGTCAATTTTATTTATTGTATTTTTATTCGTGAAATACAAAGTTATTTTTAAAGTGAATGCAAGTTTTAATTCTTATTTATTTCGGAAAAAATATATGTATTCACTCTTTCTAGCTTAAAATACTAAGTTTGGTGTCGAGAAAAGTTTCGATAGTACCGTCCCAACACTGGTGTCATGACTACCACTTGGCCTTGCTTTAAAATTAGGAAATATTCACCAATAGCTCTTGTTTGACTAAGACATGCGACATTAATAAGCAATCAATACATTTCCACGAATGTTTTCTAGTAAATACTACCTCTGACAATAAAGTTCGGTGAGTGGTCAGAATGGCTGATCTGGCAACACTGGCGAAACGTAACGCTGCAGATGCGTAAAAGCAGATGTTAAACATCTGCCCCCCCCCCGTTGTTCAGATGAGCAACGTTTGTGTTCCAAGTAAGACTTGTTTACAAAATGCTTGCTTAGTGCATTGGTTCTTAATTGAGAACAGGAAAATGAACGAACAAAAGATCAATTTTAAGTTTTGTTTTACGTTTGTTAAAACACCGAAAGAAACTTATGTAATGTTGGTACGTGTTTATGAAGATCAAACACTAACCATGAAGCATCTGTACGAGTGGTTTGCTCGTTTTTGATAAGGCTAGTACAGCGTTTCTGACAAAACCGTAGCGGAAGACCGGTTATCTCTGTCAGTGACGAAAACATTGAGAAAGTGAGTGTTACCCTTTTTGATAGTTAAGGCAATATACACAAAGAATTTCTACCTAGAGAACGACGATGAATGCTGTAAGGTAAATTGAAGTTTTGACCCGTTTCGTGAAACGTCTATGCAGGGTATGACCCTAGTACGCACAACAACGTTCATAATTTTTTTCACCACAATGCTCACCCTTACGCAGCCGATATTGTTAAACATTTCTTAGCAAAAAAGGGGATGGTACAAATTGAACATCCTTCATACTCGCCAGATCTCAATCCTTCAGATTTGTTCCTATTACCACAACTCAAACTCGCTTTGAAAGGAAAGAGATTTGATGATATTCCTGACACCCAACGAAGCGTGACTAGGATTTTTGAACTGCATCCCAAATGAAGAATTTTTTCAAAGTTTCGAGGACATGTGTTACAGATCTCAGAGGTGCATAGTTATGGGAGGTGACTATTTCGAAGAACAGTAAGGTAATTTTCACAAATCTTTCATTTACGTTTATGTTACAGGACTATTCACTAAACTTTATTGTCAGAGGGTGTATTATTCTAAAAAGAATTTGTGTTCGGTTACGGTTAAATACGAACCCGATTTTTCTAATCAAAATCGATCTTCTATACCAAAAAAAGAAGGCAAAAACAAGCAAAATTATGTATTGGAAATGGCATCTTAAATCTGAAAATCATATTAATTTTCTAACTGAGCTTTGAAAGGCCTTAACTCTGTGTGTAACTGATAGCGCTTTCTGGCACCCCCAGAAATCTTAGATATTTGGGGATACTGACCTTGAGACGATACGCCGCACTTTTCATTTTTCCTTTTGACTCTGACTAAGGCGCAAGTTCGTTTGTGTTTCGTTTTACTATCTGAAGTTTGTATACAACCATTTTTGTCGTTTATTTTGTTCTTTTTCTGGCCAATATTCCCTCGTTGTTGGATTTCAACGAAAGTGATACTAAATGAGAGCACTTGCTGGAATTCGATAAATACGGCAGTGACTCCGATACAAATTTATCTATTTATGATGAAGAAGACTAAGAAATGAATCAAAAATTAAAACATACTTATGTAACGCGATTGGAAAAGCTTTTTGTTCAAAGGAACATTTCGAACAATTTTTCCAAAGATTTTCTAATTTGAGATCTAATTTTACTACTTTTTCAATTTTTTTAACCCAGACATTTTGCAACTTAACTTTCTTAATTTTATACAATCCTAGTAACAGAAACTCTACCTCATAACTTTTACTGTGCTGGTTATACATCTAAATAAGCCATGTATCAACATGAGGTTACAATGGGATTTTGCCCTATACATAGTATGTACCCACGAGTGATTACATGGCTAAAATACAATAGGATTTTAACAAAAATAAAATAATAAAGCCTTATAAAACAATTAGAGAGAATGAAGTAAAATTGTAGCTTTCTGCTACACGCTACCCTAAAATCTTTTTAAGAGCATGAAAGATTTTTAGGTTCTGAATATATTTTCCAAAACTGGTTTGGTAATTTTCAGGCAGCATTTGGGGTAGACATCCCATATAAAGCAAGCCCTAAAAAGTAATAAAATGTTAAACACATTTCAAAAAATAAAAAAGAGCCCACATCAAGGAATATTTCCAATAGCAGAGAGAAATAGAAGCAAAAGACCATGAAAAATAAAACTAACAAAGTGACAAACACAGAATTCAGGCAAGACGTGACAGTAAAAAAAAATGATAGTCCTTCTATTTCCCCGTGTGAATCGAAGCCTGTTATGGTGGATCCCATCATTCTAGATTGAGTTATGCTTTCAAGTAAAATAAAGTTGGAATCGACGAACGCCAGACGAATTTATTTTTTGCATAATGTGTAAAGGCAGTCAGGTATGGGTATTGGTACATTGTGTTATATTTTAAATATAACACAATTATTATTGTTTTATTTCTGAAACATTCATTTCCATATTTAACGGAAAATATGCTCTCTTATATAATAACAATTCTTGTCAATGCCTTGCTTTAAGGTTCCTTCGATCTATTTTCTTGAATATTTTGATTGAAAGATAAGGACTTTTGAAATGTTTTTCATGTTTTTTACATGTTATATCCTCAAAAATCCCAACATATTGGCTTAAAAATAGCTTACTGTACAGTGACTGTTACTTTACAGTTATAATATGTACATTAATATATATGCATATATAATATAAATATACACAAAATATATAGTTATATAAACGTAAGATAACTAGTCTATATAGTAAAAGTATATTAGCCACAGTATTACTTTTGCAAACTCTGGGCTTAGGAACCAGGATTGAAGGTTTAAACAAAGTTTGGCGGCTAGGCAAACTTCACCTGTATTTGCCAATACTCTGGGCCAAGAGGAAAGTAAGAAATGTCAAAAGAATTTTTAGCTATTACAAATAAAATCCCAATCTATTAATGTAAAACGATAAAGTTAGTGATTATAATAATTACTAGTATATTTTAAAAACAATTAGATGAAAAAAACTTACCCCGTGAGTACAGCAATAAGCGTTTTTCCCGCGCGACAGAAAGTAGTATATCAGTAATGCATAAAATTAGTAAGTTATGATAAAATAATATTAAGTCTACAAATATACATTTAAAAATAAATTTTAAATTAAAAAAAAATAAAAGTACAGCCCAGACATATACAATTAATTTTACATTAAATATATTGTTATTAATTTATTTACCCTGTGGCGCCATCAATCGTTTAACTGTACAACTAAATAAAAATGCTACTGTTATTGCAAGATGAATGACACTAAGAACTAATAGATATATAACTGTAAATAAAATTATCTGGGTATCCATGTTCAATTCAATGTTATTTATATATATACAGTAGTACGTCATTTATCCGAACGTTTATTATTCGGAGCGTCAAATATCCGGACCAAGAGAATCAGAAACCTTGCAGCGAAAAATAAGTGATTATTTTTCACAATAAAGGTAAAATTGCGACATTTTGCACCATTTTGCATTTTCTTCAAGCACATTTCTCGCATGTGTTAATTTTCAATGGATCGCATTCGGTTTCGGGTTATCTGAACAATCACGTATTCGAACGGTGTCCGTTCCCAATTGATTCGGATAAGCGACGTTCTACTGAAAATATAGTGTATATCTATCCGTAGTAAAATAAAATTAAAACAATAAGTGAGAAATTTATAATACCTACAAGGCCAAAAAGAAAGAAATTAGATTCCAAGAAACATAATAATTGAAGATATCAAAAGATTTTAGAATAAATGGAGACCTCTTATGGTTTTTAAGGCTGTCACTGAATAAGGCCATCAAAATTAGGGTTAAGCACTGCTTTATGGTACAACCTTCCCCATACTGCCGACATTTTTGACATAATACGAAAAACAGAGCCATGTTGAAAAATTTCCTATATTTATCAAACGTGGATGAAACGCCAGACAGTAAAATAAAATTAAATGAAAGTATGAATAAAGAATGGTAAGGTTTCTCTCATAGAGATGAAAATTGAGAAAAACTTCTATAGTAAAAACTAAGATAAAAATTTACATGTGAGTGTGTGTGAAAAAATTCTATCCATAAGAAAAGATGAAGATTAAGCATCTTCGCCAGAAAACGTACGCTAAATGACGTGTTAAAATTGTAGTGTTAACTCATAGAATCAAAAATTAGATGCACCACCTAGATAGGTTTTTTTTGTAATTAAACTAAGCTTTCAAAAATATCTTAATGAAATTAATAAACTAAATTGAAAAAAGAGTTAAATTAACATAGAAAAATATTTTAAAAATAATTTATTTGGGTAGTTGTAATCCAAGCAATTATTGCAGAATTTTTCATAATTACCTTGTTTTAATACATCATCTGTAACTAATTCATTGTTTCTTTTTTATAAAATTTAAAATAAGTTTCTAAATATAGATAGGTGTAGATTACTGCACTTGAATGGCATTTTTATAATATTAAAGTAGAAAGAGTATCTTTCATCAAAAATATTACTTATTAGTAAATTCTTCTTAACATTTAATTGAAAGTCCAAAAAGTTTGCTGACACATTATTGTAATTAGTTTTTAATAGTTTCAAATTTTGGGGATAATAATTAAAACTAGGAACAAAATCTACTAAAATACTAAAAATAATTAAATAATTTATGTACCTAAAAAGTATCCAAAATTATATATATATATATATATGTGTGTGTGTGTGTGTGTGTGTTGGTAATCATTTTTTAAAAATCGATCTATAATATATAAATTCCTTGTGTTTTATCATAGTGTTATATGTGAATATTCTTCAACAGATCTTATTTATCGTTCTTTTTTTATTTAATGCATCTCAATTATAATAGTTTTTCTAAATTAACCACTTTCTGGACATGTAAAAAATATATAAATATATATTTTGTGGATAATAAATTAGCTGTTTCTATTAAGGGGAACCTATACCCCCCCCCTATACCATATACATTGTCATATACTGTTTACATGCAGCATTTTTTTTTCTAAAACTTGCACTCATCTAAATCATCACAAATCTCATTATGCACTGAGCTCCTGTCCATTGATTGTTAATAAGTCTTCGCCTTTCTTCTAATGCAACAATTCCAATCCAGGCAACCGTTGTGATATTTTTCTGCAACATTTTGCAATAATGTATTACCTCAAATATATTGGCAATATTACCTGAAAGATTCGCATGGTTGCCAATTCAGTGCGTACGACATAAGCGATATCAGGGTTGCCAACGAAGTGATTTATCTCGAACGTTGGAATTGTTGCAGTATAATAAATTTATTACAGCATCACACAAAAAAAAACTTTTATATGTGTTGGAAGAGAGATAACTAACTCTTCATGATCCAAAATTTTCACGATTTTAAAAATTTCAAGATAGATATTGTTTATAAAGGAACAGAAAAATATAATAAATGAATAGATAAATAAATAATTTATTGAATGAAAAGTATGAGTTCCAAACGCTTCTATATGTGCGAGAATTATTTTTATAAAAAGTATGATTATTTTACCGAAAATGTAAAATGTAACAAAAAAAATTCCTTTTAATTTTAATGTAGATCTAAATGCTTCTTTGACTTTTCCAGAAACAGTTAAAATTGTGAAAATTTTTGGTAGTTTTTCACAAAATTCTATAAATATATTCAAACTTTAACAAACATTTACATGAACATTTGTTTCTGAAATAGTTTTATTTTCACATGTTACCATATGTTATTTAATTTTATTTATTAGTTTCCTATTATAATATCATTGATTCGAGAAGTTTCAAATATTGTTTGTTTGTTGTGTTACATAAAAGTTTAATTTTTTTAAAAAAATGTTGGGATCTTCTTTGTGTTATATAAGAAATCTTGTTCCTTGTTATATAAAGAACTTTGCATTTGGAAAAAGGAAAATTATCTTACAAAGTGTAATGAATTAATTTTTAATTATGAATTTTATATTATGAGGTGCTTATAATTTGCATTTATGGACAGTATTTTCCCGTTCATTTTAAAGCACTTAACTAATGTTATCAAAATATTTATAGTATATATGCATTAACAATACTACTACAATTTATAAATAAAGATAGCTATAATTTAATATTTGAACGATCATTCTTAAGGCTTAAATTGGAGATGGTAAAAAATGAAAGCGACTTTCAAAAACATATGAATTTCAACGTAAAGATTTTCAGTTAGTATGTATATATGGTTTTTAACAAAAAATAATTCAAAATTTCGCTTTCTCTAGGGGGAAATTTTTTGTGAATATTTCCTTTGAACAACGTATTTTGTGTGCCTATTGATAGCATTTTAAGCACAATTTGATATTACTATTTTACAGCTCTCAATAAATTTATTTATTCAGGATTACATAACTTTAAATACTGTAAAGACATGCAAGCTTAGTTGAATCCAATTTTATGTAAAGTCAATAATATTAATAATAAGAACAAGAAATAAATGAAATAAATTCAAAATTAGTAAAATGGTGCTTAAGTAGAAATCCTGTTTGAATAACTAAATGAAATTTGGTTAAAAAAGTTTTAAATACTGCTTCCTAAATAAGACAGGAAAGGAATACGTTAGGAGATACTTTGTGCAAAATTAGACATACGAAAAATGAAAACACAACAAAAACATAACATCTCAGTTGAATGATATTTGAGCCTTAATATCTGTCATCAATTTTGTAAAAAATAGGCTATGAGGAAATGCTTTTACCTAAATTAAATTTATGAAAAATATTTTAACCAATATTAAATTTAGAGAAAAATGAAAAGCATACACTGCATATAGCTCTATATAACTTAACACAATGCAAAGATCTTAGAGTTTTTAAACTTTCAACGAGTCATTCGAGAGTCACCTGATAAAATATTGAATTGACAAAATGCTGTCAACCATAAAAATGCTGATTCTTGCAGACTTTTTCGAGGACAAATCCCCTCTCTAAGATTTAACTTTAGCTTTTTCACATAATATGAGCAAATAAAGTGCAACAACTTTTCGTAAGCAGGGAAATACTTTCTTTTATAAAACGTTTGTTGTCATTTTATTTTATGTGCCCAAATGCATTGAAAGGTCGAATATACCACATTCTATTTAGTCTTTACAGTACACTTTCCTATTCAAAAACACAAAAATAGCTGAAAAATGTTGATGAACATTCGATATCTCAACTGATAGATACTTCTCTCTCTCTCTCTCTCTTGAGGTTCAAGCGAATAAAATAGTAGAAACTCAAAAGAAAATGTTTGGTCACTGCAGAGAGTTTGCAACGTCTTCATTAGATTTTATACATTGCCAGAAAAATACTTCTGGAAACGAGTACACTTTTCCCTTTGATTTGAAATTTTTTTCTGGGAGAAGATAACGAAATTTTAAAGAAAGATCATCCTTGTACAATAAATTTGTTTTGTATTCGTTCAAACTTTCCATGTGACCCTGTAGCCGAATGGTTATTAGTTTTGAAATCCAGGACGACGTTTTGGGTCGCGAGTACAATCCTATTACCACTTAAGACTGGCCGTGTAGAAGGAATGAAGTACCTTAAACCGGTGGACACATAAATTCTTCTTGTTGACGCGGTGTAGAAGTATAGAGAAGGGATATATATCAATTCAGGTGCCACCCTCGTCACTTGACCGTGACTGTGACCAGACCACGACTGGAAACATAACATGCTACAACGATTTTAATTTTGAATACAAAAAAAAATCAATTAAAGAGTTTTGTTTTTTATCTAAAGTAACTTATATTTAAGTATTACTTAAGTATTCTTCTACTTATTCTTAAGTAGTTAAAAGAAAACATTAAAATGTCTGAAATGTAAGCTTAAGTTATAATAATTGTTCTCTTACGCATAAATTGAATAATTGGGATTTTTGTTACAATGTTTTTGTATAGCAAGGATATGTGTGAATCTCTCAGGATTTGCCAAATATAATATATTCATTAATAATTTTACTCACCATCAATTTTATGAATGTTCTCTGGAGTACAATTTCTAAAATCTTGGTCCTACAGAAAAATAAAGTATTATTTTCCGTGTTCGGAACAAATTTAAAGTTTGCTTCATTAAATGTACTACTTTGAATATAAAAATAATGCACAGAATAGAATAATAACATATAAATTGTTAATTACTGTGGGATAATTAAAAAAACGGGCACGGTGTTCAACATAAAAAAGAGCAAAAAGAGAAATATGTTTTTCAGGAAAAAATATTTTTGTAACATATTTTATTTTTTAACATATTTTTAGAAGCCATTTCTATACATTGTATTGTTATATAACTACTTACAAATAAAATCAAATAATAGAAACATTACAACTTTGTAAAAAATCAATAAGAATGAAATTGGTATTTTAATCCGTTTCGTAACACTTTGAATGAAGAAAAAAAAGTTATGTGTAAAAATCCGCGGGAGAATCGATATTTACCCTTTATAATTCTTAAAAGTTAGTAACACTTATTTTTTCCTCTAGAAATCTCTAATTATTTTGGTACTCAACAACAGTAGTCTTCAAACGTTATCAAATCATGGAACCGTTAGACATATTCGGAGTTTTGGAGGAACCGTATCGTACACACATATATCTTAAAAAATACTTAAAGTTGATCAACATAAAAACGCATTTTATACCTAAAAAATTACAGCATTACTTACTGAAAAGTTTTAGCTTAACATTTATGTAGTGTAGCCATTAATAATATTATTTCGTGCTATAAGTGCACATTCCCTTAGCATATTTTCTGACAGAGATATTTTTATGTATATATAAATGTTATTTTTCTTACAAAATGGCAAAATTTAGCTCAGTTGGGGTTTTCCTCAGTTACATCTTATTATTCCGTATTTAATTTAATTATATAAATTTTTGTTGCCACATGTTGTCAAAAGTTTTTTCACGTAATGTTTTGCTCTAAGACAGATGGGCAAAGTACGGCCCCGCGAAAGTTTATAATCCGGCCCGCCGAGTGTTTATCGACATGGATAGTACATGGCCCGCTACAATTACGTTTTGACGGTCGAGAAGTTTAAAGTGGATTTTACTTAGTAGAATAATAGATGCACAGCCTACAGAAGAAGCTGAACTAGCCGCGTAGTTCATGTGTTGCATAATACGGTGTGCAAAGCGTGGTTAAATGACAGGCGCGGGCGAGTGAACTCAGTCGCCACTCGCCAGCTGTCACTGACCGATCCGCACGTTTTACGTTAATTTTGTCTCTTGTTCTTGCTTGTTCGCGTAATGATTTACATTCATAAATTTCTGGAAAAAAAACACACCTTTTAAGATAATGGAGTATAAAAAAAGAAAAGTCGATTCCAAGTATCGTTTATTTAAAAAAGAGTGGACTTGGAAATATTTTTTTTACGGAATACAACTGTAAACCAATATGTTTTTATTTGTTAAGAAGCAGTGGCGGTATTTAAACATTTTAATCTTGCTCTCCATTTCAACACCAAACATTCAAAAACTAGAGCACTGGCGGAAGCTGAATTCCCAAAGATGATTGCTCACGCCCAGAAAATTATGGCGATGTTTGCGTCGTCTTATGAGTGCGAACAGACTTTTTCGAAAATGAAATTGCGGAAAAACTCAATCAAAAATCGATTGACTGATGAGCATATTTTCGCACTGCTGAATGTTGCTTCATCAGAGCTGGAACCTGCTTTCGAAAATATTATGGAAAATCAAAACCAATTCCATATGTCTCACACGTCTAACATCTCAGGGCCTTCGAATAAATGTTAAAATAAATATTATTTAAGGTAAAAAGTACTTTGTAGCATTTGTATATAATGCTGTAATGTTTTTATAACATTTTGATTAAAAGCTTTTTAACACAAAATGCATTTTTCTATAATTCTCGCCCTCCTCTAGAATTTCTTAAACTTTGTGGTCCCCCCCCCAAAAGTTTACCCAACACTGCTCTAAGAGACTTTTAGAGACTCTAAGAGACCACCTGTTGGGTGGCGTAGTTGGTCAAACACTGGCCTTCAACGTTTCAAGTTTGCGGGTTCAACCCCGGTGCAAGTCGGTGGATTTTCATGATGTAAAAGTTCGAAAACTTCCTTATCGTGTGTTAGATGCTCTCAACGAAATTAATTTCCAAGAACGATTTTGCAACTTCAGAGCTCAGGTGCCCCTCCGTGGAGAGGAATCTTGGAGTCAAAAAATGGCATTGTAGCAATTGTTATCCACCTGTAGGGTGTAACACTACTGTTGGTGCACACTCTTGCACCAACTGTAATTTTACCAACATTTTTACTGAGTCTTGCATACACAACTTAGAATTTTCTTTTCCATTTTCTAACTAGTGGAACCCCAAGGTTCCGTAGAACACAGTTTGAAGACCGCTGCTCTACATCAATCTAATATAACTATTCCCTTAATCGGAATTTGAGATACTAAATACATTTAAGCTTTGGAATCTATCATCTTAGTAATGAAATGAAAACTAATATGAGAAATAATCTAGAATTGCCCATAAAAACTTCTACATAGTCATGCTGTAATAATGTAAATCTACAATCATCCCTTTTGTTCACGGATTTTTCAACATTTAGTAGATACCTCTGTTATTTCTTTCAAACCCGTGTATATATAATTATCATCAACTCTGTGTTGAATTGGAATTATTTATAATTCTTTGAATCATGTCCTCTCTGTGACCACAATATTCTGCCTTGTAAATAAGCAATAAAATTATAACTATGTAAATTATATTATTAGATTACTTATAAGGTTACATTATTTAAAAAGAACATATGACGAAAATTCACAAAATATTTTATTTTGATACTTGAAAGTTTATTTTTATTAACATCAAAAATAGTATTGGCTGCCAGACATAGTTCAATTTTGAGTTTAGAGGCAATCCTGCTGTTAGTCATTCGTATTATTAAAGCTCTCGACTGGTCAATGTATTTTCTCTTTGATGGGGACATGAATAGTAGATGGAACAAATTTTTCGGAGGGACATAATACGACTCAATTGATAAGAATAGGTAAACAATTCATATGAAATATTTTTATCCTAAATTACTCTTTATATACATTTCTTTAGTGTCCAAAAATTTGAAAGCTCTAATCTAAAATAATCTAGAGTTATAATTTTTATGTTCGTTTTTACTCACATCCCAAAGGCAAATAAAACTTGTAGCGGATTTATCTCAAAAAGTAAGAACAACACATTTATCATCATTTAAGGTATTCGTACACCTTCAAAACATCATTTTCACCGAAATTTTAGATTTTTGAATTTTGATTTTATTTTAAAATTTGAACTTTTTTCTTTAAAATGGTGCTTAAATTTTGTTTCTATCTAATTTAGAACTTAAGTTATGGGGATTTGAATTTTACTCGGTAGCTACTTTTTGAAACCGGAAGTACATGTCTGCATTCCGGAAGTTGAAAAAAATGTTTGTTTACATTTTTATTTTACAAAGTATTGCTTTAAATATGCAATAGTAGAAAATTTATACACTTTAAAATATGAATTTGAGTTTTCAGAATCTTCAAAAATATAATTGGCAACAGGTTTTTACTAATATTTTTATCCAGAATCTGGCAGGAAAAGAGAGTGTGTTATTGTTTGTTTACATTTACTTACGATTGCGCAGCACTTTCTAAGTTTCTGTTAAATCCTTTTTTATCGCTGAAAATTTTAATTTTTTTCATTTAAAATGGGAAACTTAAAACTCAGAATTAGTGTTAAGAGAAAACGAAAATTTCGTGGTAATGGATCTACTAATAAAGATTCCAAAAATTGTTAGCTCAACATCCACCAATGCCAGTTCTTCAAAGATCAAAATGCCTGCTGTTTTTGATGAGGAAATGGCAGAGTATGAGCATAAAACACTTACTGGAAACAGAATTATAGATATTGATGTCCTCTTAAATGTTTTTTTACAACTTTGTTGCCCAAGATGTTTCGAAGAAATCTTATTGCTTTCTGAGGATTCAAGATATGGTTTATGTTCAAATTTTGTTATAAGGTGTAAACATTGTAACTTTTACGCAGGGTTTTCTAGTTCAAAGAAAACTTTAAACTATCCTGAAGTAAATACAAGATTTGTTTATGGTATGAGACAAATTAGTAAAGGTTTTTCTACAGGGTTTAAATTATGTGGGACATTAAATTTACCCAGGCTCAGTAAAACTGCGTACACTAATCATGAGAACAAACTCATGTTTGTGATTTCAGAAGTTAGTGAACTATCAATGCAAAAATCAGCTTCTGAACTGTTAGTCTAAAAATAAAATAGTTTAATGTGGTGTTTTAGTTGACGGAACATGGCAGCGTAGGGGTTACACTTCCATGAATGGGTGTGTCGCAGCTTTGTCAGTTGACACTGGTAAAGTAGTGGACATTGAAATAATGTTGTCATATTGCCCCATCTGCAGAAAGATTTCTAAAATGCCTAAAAGCATTGAATCGGAAACTTTTGCAGCAGATCACGTATGCCATAGCAATTTTCAAGGCTCTGCGTTAAAAATGGAAGCCGTTGGTGCAACTAGAATCTTCCAACGTTCTATTGTGAAGCGAGGCCTTAAATATGCACAATATTATGGTGACGGGGATTCCAAGGGCTTTATCAGTGTCAAAGATACTTATGGTAAAGATAGTGTCACAAAATATGAATGCATCGGTCAGAGTAAAGAGAGTAGGTGCGAGATTGCGCAAACTAAAGTCAAAAATAAAAATCTGTCTGGTAAAGGCAAACTCACGACTCTTTTATTGACCGATTGCAAAACTATTATGGGATTGCTGTTCGTAGCAATGTTGGAAACCTCTCCAGTCTTCAACCAAATGTTATTGCGGCTATGTTTCATTGCTCATCAAGTGCCAAGAAACCCATGCATGGACAGTGTCCCATCGGAAAAGATAGTTGGTGCTACTACCAGCGAGCACTATCTTGTGGCCAAAAGCCAAAAGAAAAATATAAAAGTTTATCTAATGAAGTGTTAAACATGATTAAGCCTACATATTTTAGAATTATGTACCAAAGAACTACTTACTAAATGTCTGCATGGCAAAAACGCAAAGCTCAAATGAGTGTTTTAATGCATTATATGGCAGAGAGTACCGAAAGAAGTTTTCGTGTGCCTCAAAACTTTAAATCTGGGCATATGTGATGCGTTATACAATTTAATGATGGGTACAAGGGTTGTGTTGACATTTTAAAAAACTTAATATAACTCCTGGTTATTTTACTTTAAAATCGTACAAACATCTTGACGTTAATAGAATTAACGATGCAGAACGTCATTCAACACCAAATGTAAAGCAGGCGTAGAAAAATTTTAAAGCAACCAGGAAAAAATCAATGTTTTAGAGAGTAAAGAGGGTGTTATTTAAATCAGGGCATTTTAAGTATATCTAATTGTGTTTAATATTAAAAATTGCAGTTTAAAGTTTATTTCTGATTTATCTCAAAATGCATTTTTTAACGTATTGGCATCCTGACAACGTAAATATCAGAAAAATTTGAACAAATTAGTTTAAATTTTACAAGTACATTTATTTTTAGATTTAAAGAACCCCTACTTTTTATGTTATAGAGTTGATATGTTTTTAGTAACTAAGGTGTATATCATGTCTCGTAATAATTTTTTAGTGATTTTTCAATGTTCTTTTACTCGAACCTTGATAAAAATTGTAATAATTTGATTATCATTAGGAAAATGTACAGCCCTAAAAAATGTTATTATGATCAACATCAAATTTACAGAAAAGTGATATTTTTTTTTTTCATTTGAGTTATGTGCGTTATTCTAACAATGAATTTAATTACAATTTTCACTATGTTTTTCTCTCTAAATTTTTTTTTGTGCTATAAGTAAAATATTAAATGTATTTTTCATAGTTTTAAGTTATGTTTCATCAGTAAAAATATTTTAATAGCAAATATTACAGTTTTTCAAAAAATTTCTTCGAAGG
>BMAO01008983.1:0-30246 GCA_019973975.1 Trichonephila clavata | reverse complement strand
ACATCTCGGTAGGCCACTATCCTTCCTCTGTCGAACTCGGATACTTGATCAAATCTGATCACTGTTTTTTACGAGACATAACTGATCGTTTTTTGAAAAAACCACAAGAAAAAACACAATTGCCGAACTTGAAATGGTCGAAATTTCCAAGCCTTAAATAGAGCTTTGATGTGGCGCCCTAGGCGTGCGTGATGTGTGTCTGGGCTGAAATTCTAATAATTTACATATCTCACCTCCGCTACTGCATGTTGTAAATTTCATGTTATTTTTGTGCTTCCTTCAGGGTGTTGCATTTACGTTGGCCATCAGTGTACATAAAAATATTTCTATCAGAAAATATGCAAGGGAAGGTGACACTTGGAGCCCGAATAATGTTATTAACGTCTAAATTACATAAATATTTAGAAATATATACTATGATTTTCTTATATATATAAAATGCATATAGCATGTTTATTTACTTGAAGTATTTTTTAAAAATATGTTACTTATAAATACGAATGGGAGTTTGTTTGTTTGTTACACTTTCCCGCCTAAGCAACTAAACCATTTTTAAAAATATTTTCACGGATGGAAAGCCACATTATCAGCGAGTATTTTATGAGTATTTTATCTCGTATTCGTACGGGAACTAAGCGGGTGAAACCACGAGCACTTAACCCCGCCACGTTGGCTCAAGATTATGCATATACTGGAAACTTTATAAAATTTTCCTCACATTTGTAACAAATAATTGAAACATAGTGTAATTTAACATCTTCTCTAAAAGCCATTTTAAATTTTTTTTTATTAAATGTCGAACATTTATTATGTTACATTTTTTAAATGTCAAACTCAAACTTTGAGAAATATCACCAAGTTGCCTAAAAATTTCTCTATTCCGACAATCCCAGAAATTTTTATACACCCCCCCCTCCTCAATAAGGTTTTCACGCAATGATTATGAAAAAGCTACATGACTTTTGAATGATTAGTCCGTGACGAGTCGCTGGAAATCATTTCGGTAATGAAATATCTCAAGGATTTTCTACGTCGATTTTATACATTGCAATATCAAATAACAGAATTAATCCCTCAATCAACTCCAGATGAAAGTCATCAAGTGTTACGTAAAACAGAATCCGGCAGCAGTGCACTCTAATTTTTGCTCGACGTCTCTGGAGGAACCTGAAAAACGTTTTTGCTCAAGTTATCATAAATGTCCGCCAGAAAAAACCGTAACTTAGAAGTTGTTGTGTCTTCTTCCGGTATAATCACCGCACTACTGACCGTCAGTCGTAATGCACTTTTCGTTTTAAAATTACCGTTGAATCTTGCACATGAAGATTCATCCATCTGCAAATCCAGCAAAAATAACTCTCGAGTCAGGATCATTCGACAATGTAAGCTTTTAGTGTGGGAATGAAAGTACGATGTCTCACAAGAAGGCTATAGAAACGTTAAATCGCACTCTTCAGGATTTTAAAGATAGTACACATATTTTGGAAGGAATGGTAGTTTTATTGGCAAGTGTTTTCAGAAAAATTCTTCCAGAAATCAGAACCTGTATTAAATCATCAAGCTTATGGGTGAAAGTTGAAAAATTAATTCTACAAAAACGAATACGAGATTGAATCTTCATAACGCTGTAAATTCGGGACGTTATAGAGAGGCGCTTTTGAAAATCAGTGATGGATGTTTGGACGCTGTGCCGCAGATTATATTTTACTTTCTAGAGAATTTTGTCATTTAGTAAAAAATGATGTATATCTTATAGCTCAAGTTTACCCAGCTTGCAACAAAATTTAAATTGTCATCAGTGGATGTGCGCAAGATCTATATTGGCGCTTTACAATGACATTCAAACGAAGTCGGCGCAGGATGATTCTGTCGACTGTTTGAGGGCTCATTAGCAGTGGGTAAAAACACCACCAACTACCATAGCGATATGTCTTGGCTGTCTGTGAAGCTGCAAAACAATTACTAGCTGCTGGCCTAGCTCCTGCAAACGTTGTCTTCTTCATAGACTCCCAAACTGAAATTTTAGCCTTAAGCATCAATACACCAACTAACTGCCTTAACACAATCCAGTGTCGAACTAAAATTGCGGAGCTAATCTCATATGGATGGACTGTGGCCTTACAGTGGGCATCAAGTCATGTTGGAATCCCCGGCAATGAGAGGGTCGACCAAAAAGCCAAGCAGGAAGCCGAGTCATCTCAACCGGAAGGCCCCTTGACTCTCAGAAGAGCAAAATGCATTATTTCCACATTCACTGACAAAAAAACCAAGAGTCTTGAAAAGCCTTGGGAAACTCCGGCCACTGTGGGTCCAATCCCGAGGCACCTGAAGAGAGCCGAGACTGTTGCTCGCTTTCGCCTAATCACCGGACATGACTTTTTGGGAGCACACCTCCACTGGCTTGGCCTGGCTGCTGACGAGGCGTACCTACTCTGCAGCCATGCCAGAATGGATGGCGATGACCCGCTCCAACTCACTGGACTCGATGAATACCCGACTGACGACATCGTCAATAGGTACTGGGAGGCTCGGCATCAAATGGTCAAGGAGCCAAGCACTGGGGTTGGATAAATAAATAAATAAAATACAGTGACGTTGACAATAAAATAATCGCTGAAATTTTAAGGGAGAAATGAAGAAATATTTATTAATGGATAGAATCATGGATACAGAACAAAATACTTCATTTCCCACGGAGTTCTTAAATTCGCTTGAACTTTCGGGTGTTCTCTCACATAAACTTCAATTAAAACTAAACGTACCAGTTATGCTTATGCAAAATATCTATCCTTCTCGACTATGTAATAGAAAGAGGCTTCGGATCACAAAATTGAAACAGAATATACTTAGTGCAACTACTTTAAATGTTGTCGGGGAAGGGAAAGTGTTACTATACCTCGAATTCCAATTATCTTCACTCACCTACTGTTTCAATTCAAACGCGAGTTTAATTTCCAATCAAATTCAGTTTGGATGTTACTATTAATAAATCACAAGGGAAAACTTTGCGGGTAGCAGGGGTGCATTTGGAAAAGTCATGATTTTTCCATGGCCATATGTAGCCTGTTCGAGAACTTCCAATGCCCAAAATGTTCGCAAATTTATGGCCGAAGAACAAATAATATATAGTATAAAGTAGCCTCCTAGAATAATATTCTGTTTTGAAATATTTTAAAGAGGAATTATTTATTAAGTAAGATACTTTAAACTTTTTAAAATATTAAAAGTTGAAGTTTTTGAATTTTTGTTGTTAATTATTATAATAAAGTATGTTTTCAGTTTTATAAACTAAGCTCCGTCTTAGAATTTTTAAATTTTATGCTCCCAGTCAAGCATTAAAAAATATCATATTATTTTATTTACTTTCTAATGACAATAGTTATATATAACTTTGACACAGTTATTAAATACACTAACGTGAGCGAAGCCACAGGTAAAAGCTAGTATACTAATAAATATTACTTCCCAATTTATACATTGTATGTAATTTTCGTTACTTCTTGTGCATTCAAACACTTATTGCCCTTTGGACCAAACACTTAAAAAATTTAACCCTACTAGAAATTTTAAATCGTCAAACCACACTTATTTTTACTCGTTAAGCCAATTAAATTTTAAAGATGGTTAGTTTTAAAAACATTTAGTTAAAAATTTTTAAACTTAACTCTGGTGCAAATGGGCATTAGTGACCCACGAGCTAGTACTAAAAAATATGAAGAAAATTTGACCCACGTCTCAAAATGTTCATCATCCCTGGCATACTGCATAATAGCCAAAACTTAAATATTAGCATTAATAAAAATAAATTAGCATTAATGAAAAAAACAAAACTACATGAATTGTCTTTGAAATCACGGAAGAAGATAATATAACCTCAATTAAGAAAAAATATTCGAAGTCCCAATGCAATGTAAACAATTTCTTGTTGCCAAAACTGAGGAAATTCTGAAAAAGGAAATTCTGAAAAACGCTTTTTATGATGATTTATTCGGAAAAAAAATTGTAATTCCTCCTCAAACAACATAAAAAACAAATAAATGGAACCATAAATAAATATTTTTATAATAATATATGCAATAATCTTCCCCAAAACTGCCGAAACATTAATTTTCTTTTGGGTGTGGAATATGACGTCATATCTTAAGATAATTGGAAAATCACTTAAAAATTGAATTTTAAAAACATCTGATCGAATTGCGAAGAAAACTCTTTGTAGTGCACTGCATTGTGGCCTATAGTATTTTTGTGCCGAGTTTTATACTTCTGGGGTGCTGCTTAGTTTGACCGGAATAGGTGAAACACACAAACAAACTCATTTCTTTTATAAGTATAGATTATATCAGTGTAAATGTGTAGTTTATTTTTTATTATGTCCGAATGTATATTTTGTTTTGCTTCCTTTCAGTAAATTTGGAATTTTTTAAATCCTTTGTTTCTTACTTTTTGATATATTCACGCTCCACTAGTGGGACACGCCTCACAGTTTTAGAAGCGCTGTGTTAAAGAGATTCTTTCGGGTTGGAATGAACTAAAATAAAAACGTCAATCAAATAAATGGCGTCCCGAGGTTCACCACATTTACAGAAATTTCGATAGGAACCCAGTCGGATCAGGTTATGCTGATCGTGGCATACGATTAAGAGGATGTGCTTCTTATACGCGCAGTGCTGGCACGACAAAATGTCAACGCAGATTACTATTACCGATTTCTACAGCACTATCTACGTTCTTCTATGTGGAATATATGTCCATTACAATCCCCTATCGTGTTGTATGACAACGGTCTTTGTCATGTAGCAAACAATGCTTCTCTCCAATAGCAACGGTGGCAGCGAGAAATCTTGAAACACCCTCTTTACTCACTTGGAATTAAACCTTGTAACGAATCTGATTTCGAAGTTGAAGGAACACTTCCGAGGCAGCAGATTTCATGACCTTTCATCTGTATACCATGCAGTAGGGTGCTCTGTCGCTGATATCATCAATGAACACCTTGTCAATGGTTTTCAATGACTGTCTGACGTTTGGAAGTAAAATATATGCTTGGCGGGGGATGATATAGAAGGAATTTAATACAATTGTAAGCGCATTAAAAAATTGTTTGTATCTGAGTTGCTCTTACTTAATTTACAGTCCCCGTATTTAAAACTGAAATTAAAAATCAAATCTTAATAGGAATATCTAATTTTTGTACCAATTTCCAACAAATATTTTATTTTATTTCGCATGTAATCATGTGTCAAAAATACAGTTAGTTTTGAATTTGTTGTTTACTTGACTGTATTCTGATAAATTTATTTTGAAATACACTGTATTGAACAATGTAATAAACAAGAATACATTAAATAACAAAATTTTTTCAAACCTAAGCAAATACGTTTAATTTGCCATTACCCACCCCCTTCGCTGGGTATTTGAATGTTATATGATGTTATATGAATATATACTGTTTATATATCTATATATAAAAATTATTGATATCTTACCATTAGGAATTTGACTGTATTGAAAACTATTCTTATAACTCCTAATTTAAAAATGATAGGATTTCCAAATAATAATTTCGAAAATTGAAAAGAATTTTCCGTAATCCTATCCTAAGTATATTTCTACCAAACCGAATTTTAGTGGATCTTTACTGAATGAAATAAACACGCTTGCCAAATTTCATGTCAAAATCTAATAGATCAAAAACGGAATTTTTTTTTATGAATAAGCTCTAGTAATCACCTTTCAGAGTTTAATTCTGTAAGACTCGTTCAATTTAATACATGCCAAATTTCATTACTATAGGTCTAGTTGTCCGAAAACAGATATTTTTTTTATCAATACGCCAAAAGAGATTCCCCCTCCATTATAGCAGTCGATTTTCGTAAAATACTCTCTTAGCTAATTTCTATTTAAGAAAAATAGCATGCATAGTAAGTTTCATTGCGGTAAGTAGTAGTTCAGTAATGACATTTTTTTTTGTAAATGAATCCCAGCAACTCCCTTTTCCATCTTACAAAATTTCAAGTTTGTAGGTCTAATACACTCATGGTAGCACAAAATGCAACACCAAGATAGACCAGAGGTATCCCAAAGAAACTAATTTAGCAGATAACATGTTGCACAAAAATCAAACAATTACAATTACAGCCTCTTGTAACGTGTTGATGATGAAAAAATCAGTAGTCAGTGTAACCGCCATTATTAGCTATAACCCCTGCTACACGCCTCGGCATAGAATCAAAAAGGCTTTAGATGAGGTACAGCAGTCCATGCAGCATCCGCATATTACCAAAGTTAATCTGGTGTAACAGTGGCTGGTGTAACCCGGGCCAGTCATTATGCAAGCATTGTTGACATTTTCGATTGGCAATAGATCGGTGAACAAGTAGGCCAAAGAAGCAATTCAATTTGATGAGTAAATGTGAACACTTGAACACTAAGTGCCACGTGTGGTCGCGCATTATCCTTTTGGAATATGGCTGATGGCAAAAGCTAAATTTATGGGAGGACTACGGGCTCCAACACCTCAGAGATGTAGTACTGCCTGTTCAGTGCCCCCACAATGCGTACTAGAGGGGTGCACAGTAAAATCTAATACCACCTCAAACCATGATACCGGGTGCAGGCGCAGTGTGGTCATGCATAATGCAACATTTCAGCAGACTCTCACCACGGTGTCTCCAAACACGAATCCAAGCATCGAGGTTTTGCAGGCAGAAGTGGGATTCGTCATTAAACACAATGTTGTTCCATTCCGTTGTCCATGACAGCCGTTCATTTCACCATTGGCGGCGCAAACGCCTGTCGTTTCCAGTCAAGGGTAAATGAAAGCAACGGACGCCTTGTGGAAATTCCACTCTAATGTAAACGGCATAGAATGGTAACAAGCGGATACCGAATGATGCGTAACAGACTGAATCTCTTGTGCTATGGTTCGTGATGTGACTTCGTAATCCATCACTGCCATACGCACAATTCACCTATTACCACGGGCAGTGGTGCAACAAGGGGGTGTGATCGGCCCCATGCGTCCATCATTTCCTCCTGCATCCAGCGATGACAGCTCTGCATCACTTTTGCTTGATTTCATGCAACACGTTGACCGATTTCTCTGAAAGATAATCCACAATCACCGTATGCTACTATTCCTCCTAGGTCGAAATATGAAACTTGGTGACAAGACGCTCGATGGCCATAGGTACGAGACATATGTAAAAATCTTAGGCAAAAAGGGTTCGGAGAACAATTGCTTTTCTTCAAATCGAAAAACTTTTCTCCCCTGATATAGCGGTTGCGGTTGGGGCTAATGTTGTCCGTAATGTGCGTCGGCGCTAGGATGCTAATTATTTGCATATTTCATCACCTCCAACGCATAATGTAAATTTTGCATGGTGTGTATGCTTTCTTCAGGATATTGCATTTTGTGTGGCCAGCAGTGTAGTTGCAAAATGGAAACATGTATCTCTAATACCCCTTAAGTCCTCGTAATGGTCTTAAGAGGTTAATTTTACGAACTCATAAATCTACGCGGGCATGCATCTAACCATTCCCCAAAGTTTCTTCACAATCAGATGTGAACCGTTTAGGAAATCATAAGAGACATACAGACAAACATGCATTTTGATTTATATCGCTGTATAATTAGTTACAAAACATTGCTTATAGATAGGTAACGTTTATCACACACACAAATTGTTCATAATAAATCATATCTGTAAATAAAAAGTTAAATATTTATTTAACTTACTTAAAAATATATTTACTGAAATACCTTTTGTATAAGTTCTAAATGGAAAATATGTTCATAATTAAACATTGTTTATTATAAAAATAAAAATATATTTTATAATTAAAACCACAAAAATATATAATTAATTATTCCTTTTACAAACATTTCAAACTTCGTTATTTATTGTAACAACATAGAACTATAATTTTTAAAAAAATCAAAAAATAAACTTGATTTTGATTATTTTCATTTAATCTTTCCATTTATACTAGACATTTGTTTCTTTCACTCATTTGTTGAAAAATCTTTTTTTCCTATGTATTTGATTTTTTCTGGAAAATTTAAAAGTTCTATTGTATGTTTCATTGTATTCTTACTGCACTCACATTTAATTGATTGCTATGTAAATTACTGAAAGGAGTATAAAAATAAGTGTAGGTTGCATTAATCAATTGTTGAATTCTATAATGCTTCCGTGTTTCCTTTTCTTTTGCTAGATTAATTGTTTTCTTTTGTTACTGTGTTACCATTCTTGACAAATTACCACAATGACCTTTTTGTATGTATAAATTAACTCTATCAGAAAAAATGTATTTGTTTGTACAATTCATCAAATAAAGAATAAGGTATTCTCCATGTTTTCAAAATAAATTACAAAGAGGAAAGATTTTTTGGGACTTTTGTGGTAGTTCAGTAATTACAAATAATTGCGATTACGTATTATTTCGTGAAGAATTACGGCAAAGTTTTTCCGTGTTTTCACAATTAATTGTTGAAATTGCATGACTAACTGAGGAATTATCAATTTTAGAAGAGACGTATTTTCAAAATGGAATACTAAGTATTATAATAAAACTGAATGTATAACCTTAAAAATAAAGCAATTTTATTTAATCTAATTTAATTATTTTGACTGACGGAATATTTGCTGTGTGAAAAGATTCTCTGATCATTGAAAAACTGTTTGTAGAAAATTAAATTTATCTCTATGTATCGTACATATTTAAAAAAAAACATTTTTAAACGAGACATACTTTGAACATAATATTCAGTTTTTAGTAATATACTTAATTTTTTATCTTGATTTAGTAAAAATTCAAATTATCCTTTTTTACTGAGAATTTAAATTTAAAATTAATCAAAAATAATTTTAGTTTCATTTGTTGAGCTATTTCGCACAAAGCTCATAATTTTTTAAATGTTTGATTTTGAATACACAATTAGGACAGACAATAATATAAATTTCAAAATTTGTTGCCCATTCAAAAGACATATATGATACTCTTTAACTAACTTTTTAAGAATAATCTGAAAAAGTATTTTAAATTTTAAATTAAAGTCAGATAAAATTGAAAGCATAATTGTAAGAAAGTAACATAAAAAAATAATGTAAATTTCTACTTAGGTCAACAAAGAAAAATTTTATTTTAGATATTTTTTATTAAATAATTACAATCAATATAAATATGTACATACATATGACATAATCACAAAATTAAGTGGCAAAATACAAAGTTATTTTCCTTGCAATAATCCAAGTGTCAGTATCTATTGCCTTCATTCGGAACAAATTTAATTTTTTCTCCCATATAAAAATAAAATTGATCAATTAAATTTTATTAATGAACTAAAATTTGAAAAAAAAAACTTTATTAACATCAAGTGTCATCCATTACATTTTTTAAAAAAAATGTATTTGAATTTGAGTGAATGAATAAAAAGTAATTTATTAACGATTGAAAATTTGAATAAGATGTATATACGAGGGTTGAGGCATAAGCCATGGCAACTATTTTCTTATTTGTAAATATGTGGATGGATCATAAAAACATATATGATTCGTGTGGAAGTTTTGCAGGCATAGTGTGTATGCAGAACAACAAATGGCTCTGTGATAGCTGGTAGTAGCTCAGCGAGGGCTGCGAAATCAGTCAGCTGGGGAGTGCATGTGAGATGGAAGTAACTCGTGTTGAGCAGCGCTCTTATATCAAAACAGCCGTTCTCTGAGGGAGAAATGAGATGAAAAGTCACAGTGAATTTGGGGAAGCCATTGGGAATAATGCCCTACCATAATTTACAGTAGCACGGTGGGTAGAAAAGTTTCAGCTAGAACGAGTTTCAACAAGTGATGAGGAACGTACGGGACGAACGCTCAGTGTGTGGACAGACTTGGCACGTGCCGTAATCGAGCAGCTCATGGATGAAGACGGACGATGGACACTACTGGAGTTAGAGAGGGCAAGTGGCATCGAGAAACGCACAACAAACGCATGGCTATGTCACCTTTATGTGTACCGTTTTGTCATTCTCTTTCACCTTGAAGGCCATATTGCCTTGTGTACTGTTGTAATAAATTAGTGTGTTACGATATTTCAGCGCTTAAAAGCCTTTCAGTGCAATAACCGAATAGTTATGACACAAAGGAAGCATTTGGAAGATTTTTTTACTTGGTAGAATTATTGGACGACTGGAATGTGGACGTACCCAGCTGGAAGTATCCGAGGAACTTGGAATCGACCAGAGTGTCATCTCCAGGCTTTGGCAACGATTCCAAGATGATGGTAATGTGAGTAGATGTTACAGCACAGGTCGCCTCCGAGTTACAACGCCGAACGAGGACCGGTATTTGGCAGTTACTGCCAAAAGTAACAGAAGAAGCACAGCATCAGACCCGTCTCGTCAGCTCTCTTCAGTTACTGGTACGACAGTTTCAAGGGAGACCGTGTACAGACGCTTAGGGCACATTGGTCTTTATGCTCGTAGGCCTGTCAGATGTGTTCCCCTTACCGCAACTCACTGTCGCCTGTGATTAACCTGGAGTACAGAGCATGCATTGTGGACACCGCAACAGTGGTCTTGTGTGATGTTTTACGACGAGTCCAGGTTTAGTTTGCAGTCTGATTCTCGCCAGACTTTCATATGGAGAGCGCCAGGTACCCGTTACCACCAAGAGAACACCATTAAACGACACCGTTAAGGTGGTGCAGGATGGCTCGTTTGGGGAGGAATTATTCTTGGTTCCAGAACTGACCTACATGTTCAGAGTGTAACGATGATAGGCCACATCTATCGGGATGTCATTCTGGAACGATATGTACGTTTGTTTCGGGGCGCCATTGGTGCTGAATTTCTTTTAATGGATGACAACGCCCGTCCTCAACATGCAAACATTGTAGACGAATGCCTTCAATCGGAGGATATTACCCGTATGGATTGGCCAGCATACTCACCGGACTTGAATCCAGTAGAGCATGTGTGGGATATGCTTGGCCGACTAATTGCAGCCTGTCAACCCCCTCCCACCTATCTACTGGAAATTCGGAGGTCATTGCTTGATGAGTGGTGTAATATTCCCCATGATCAGATTGATAATTTGATACTCAGCATGCTTAGGCATTGTAAGGCCTGTATTGCATCGTCCGGGAGACATACTCCGCATTAGCCTTCATACTAACCATGTTTACTGTTTTTTGTAAATAGGTTCTTTTTTGAAATTTGCTCCAGAGAGTAAAGATCGCAAATTTTATTAATTATGTCAAACATATAGCATCTTTTTTGCTCTTTACCTTTTGTTTAATAAATAGACCTTACAAATAAGTCAAATTTGTTTTGCTTCTGTCTCTTTCTTTGCATGAACTTCATTATCCTTAATTTATGGACATGAGTGTATATAAATAGTATAACAAAATGAAATAAAATAATAAGACAAAATTTTACAACTCACAAAGCTATATACATATATATAGGGGAGAGTGAACTAATAGTAGGAATTGGAAGGAAAGAAGTAAAGATCCCAATGTAATTGATTATTATGAACTTTACTGTTGGTCGGAAAATTACTTTCTATATAGATTCACATGCATATAAAGTTTTATTGAAGTAATAAAATGTATTTTGCTCAGATGTTAGTTTAAATTATCTCATTTTAGTTATTTCTAATATATATTTGACCCCCCCCAAGTCCTGCATTGCTGCTTCATGGTGGTGGGGAAGTGTTCGTGAGAGAAATATGCGAAGTATGCCGGGAGTGCACTTTCCTAGTAGAATGCATGAAGGAGGTTCCAATATGCTCAGCTAAATACTTTACAAGCATGAGGTAAAGTAAGACTTCAACCTTAAAGCCTCACAATCCTGGACCTCATGAAGCTGCATCTTTCACCTTTCATCATGAGTTGTTTTTATGAGAACTATGATATACTACATTTTAGGATAAAAGGATACTCATTCGGAGTGTTAGTAGAAGCCTCCGACTAAAAAGTAAGCTACAGTCTATTTCATTTCTTTCTGGCAAGAGCCAATTGAAAGTATTGCTAAATTTTGGGTCAAACAAGATATCAATTCGTCTTGGAGGCAGGTGCCGTCCTGGTACTGCTTTAATTGCGGAACGCAGTGGTGAGATGAAAGATTTTTGATAGGCTTCGCAGTGGACATACTTGAGCTCAACGATTTGCAGCGGGTCTTAAAATTTACCCTCCTTGTCCGAATTGCAATGTGACCCCAGACACTCCTGTCTACATATTGGCTTGTATTAGTTGCCATAACAGCCAGCTGGATTCAAGACTTGTTACAGTTCTTCATTGTTTAAAAACGCCCGAGTCCAAGGACGATCTAGATGTTTTTGTTGATAAAGTGGGATAACAAACAACAACAACATATTTTTGAAGCTTTTTTTATTTTTGTGTATTAGTTTCTTTTATCATTTATCTGCTATTTAAGAAAACACACTTGTTTAAACAATTGATTTTTGCACAAATGCTTGCATTGAAAATAATACTGAAAAGAGAAAAAAAATGTCACAATATAATTAAATCTCATTGATGTTTTAGTTAAAAGTTAAGAGTAAAGTAGATTAATTCCTAGAAAAATCTACTTCTGTGTAAAAAGATAAAAACCACCCTTCAAAACAGTATCCAATCCTCAATTAAAGAATAGTCTTATGAAATATTTTTTTTATAATATTAATGGTAAATGTAAGAAAGCTTAAGAGATTAAAAATCAAATGCTTTGTTTGAAAAGAGCTAAAAAAGAAAAGAAAATAATAAATACTTTAAATATCACCTTTTCAGAAAAAGAAACAATTGATGCATGAAAAAAAAAACTGATGGAAGAAAAAAGTGAATGAAATAAACCTTTAAAAAAGAAATTGAAAACACACACTATAAGTAATTTAATTTAATCTTTCACAGAAAAAGAATGATTTTCAAGAAATAAAATATAAAGAATATAAAATAAAGTAAGAGGTTTTCACAATCGAATAAATTAATAAGTAAAAGTTAAGGAGTATACACAGAGAAAGAAAATCATTTGAAACAGAAATAAAACTTCCATTTTTAACACTAAAGAAGGAACTATGAACATAAACAGAGAAATAATATATTACTCAATTTGTTAGATCAAATTCTGTAATAAAAAAAAAAAATGAGGTAGCAAATTTAATTTTTTGGCTTCAGACTGCTTGAATTTATAAAAACAAAATCAGCTTGATCAAACTATGGGCAGGTTTATACAATCTGTTATTTATTTTCATCAAAAAATTTGGAACTCTTACTTTTAGTTTGCATAATTGACATTAACAAAATTGGGATATGATACTGGGATTATAACATTAGCTTAGAGTAAAAAAAAAACATAATGCCCCTTTTCATTTATTTTTAGAGACAGTAATAGCAAAAGTAATTTATAATATATATTCAGATCTTAATATATCCATTTGATTTTGAAAATAAAAAGCCAGTTTAACAAGGAATTATTTTTGAATTTCAAATAAATAAATAAACATTTCTTATGTTTTTTTAACTTAACAAAAATGCTCAATTTTTTAAAAAAAATTCGTGATTTTAAGTGATTAGTGTTTTTTAGGTTATGGGAAAAAAATCAATATGGAATTGAGAATTTGTTTCCTTGCTGATTTTTAATAATTACTCTTCTAGCTAAGCCAGGGAAAAACGCAAACAGTTTTTAAACTATTAACCTTATAATTTAAAAAAAAATAACTAGAGTTTTCAAACCTTAATTCATATTAACTTTTATAGCATATGCGTTTGGGAGTGTATACAAAAATTTCAAGACTCTATCTTGAACAGAAAAAGGTATTAAGAAACATTTAAATCTTCAAAATAGAAAGTCTGAATAAATCACATATAGTGTGTATAAAGACATAAAATAAGCACAACAATATCTGTAAAGCTTTAAATTTTAATATGTTACTTTTCAATTTATGTTCTACATTAAAGCACTCCGTGACTAAAAATATTTTTTAATACATGGTATGATTTTGCATAATGTTAATAGCATTTGTCACTACGACAGATTATTCAGCTATATATTAAGAATATTTTCGCAAAGGTATTGCACCCAAAGCATTTGTACACAAAAAGATAATGATACAATTTTAAGTCAGAAATTATTAAAATTGTTAATAATATCTAATTTTTCTCAGTTTTAAATCGGATTAGTTTAACAAGTTTGGGTTATTTTTGAGGGCTTTTAGAAAAGCATCTATATAATGTAGTAGTACTATATAAAGTTTAGTAAAATGATAATATTCAGCTTCTGCAATACTTGTATTGAGAATATTTGTATTCTGAATTTATTATAGTAGTAACTGAAGCTGTCTTTTTGATTTATCCTTTTTAGCTTCATTCCATCTCTTCCAAATATTTATTCTCATGATAACTTGAGAACATTTTGCTCGAGGCAATTTATCAACAGGGAAAAATATAATGGGAAAAAACGCCTTCAAGATACTTATATAAACTCTATTTGTAAAAACAAATATCGATCTTGTAATTATGAGAACTTGAAAGCTCAAAACAGAAACAAAACATTTCTATTGTGAAAATTAAATTTAATAGTCCTTTCCTACCGAAAGGATTGATTTTGTTAAAAAATACTTGCAATTAATTTCATATAAGAATTTAAAAAAAAGCTTAAAATGAAGCCTAAACTAAAACCTAGCTCTCTTAAGAACTAACTGGTAATCCTATTCTAAATTTAATGGCAAGCTTTTCAATTATATGACTACAGAAAAATACAATAAATAAACAAATAAATAAATTATTTGATACTTTTTTCATTTTTAGGGTATTGTGTAGTTTTAATGTTAAATTCATATTTTATGATAGCATATTTAATGAGGATAGTATGTCTGGATCATAAGTTTATATAAAATAACGTATTTTTTAGTGTATAGAAAAAGAATAATATTGTTTGTGGGAGTACTTTCGAACAACATGGTTTCTGTTCAATATAAGTCTAGTCTACTTCTATTTTTTTATGTTATTTTTATACACCTGAATATTTTTTCAAAAGGTCTTTTCTTGTACAGTTTTGAAATATCAGGGTTCACCAATACACATTTTTTACACGAATCTTTTGTTCCGGCACGCGAATTCTCACTCGCCCTCTAAATATTTTTTTAAATTGAAATTTTGACGGTCGGTTAATGCTCACACAAGTATGAGTGACTTGGTTTATTTCATGATTTGTTTACTTTGTATATTCTGAGTTATAAGAATATCTCAAATTAATAATCGCATTTTTATTTATTTTGTTGTACTTCAACTAGCGGACACAGTATTTCTTTGTTTATTATAATTGTATTTTGTGTTTAAGACCTTTGCCGATTTTATCGAGTTTATGGCAATTTATGATAATGTGCTGGTTCCGCAAACACATAACATACCACTGGACCAAAATGATCACTTCAGTCCGGAGGTTGTTACTGGCTTATATAGGCAATTTACACACTCCCCTACCAGTGAGTCGGTGCATAAGGGAACGAACGATATAGTTGTTATGGCGAGTGTCTGAGTTGTTGCTGTTGCGTCAATTGGGTCTGACGAATTTGTTTGCAGCGTCATCTGGGCAGACGGCTTTGTTTATTACGTCATGCATGTCTGACGGTTTTGGTTGCTCTTGCGGCGGATAGATGGTGCCACGACAGCTGCGCGAAGCTTGAGTTCTTCTGAGTTCAGCGTCAAGGTCACCAATGTGGAAGCTAGAACTCGGTACCTTTGGTTCTGTAAGCACACAGCATATAACTGTTCCAAAATGAATCACTTCAGTCCGGAGGTTGTTAATGGTTTATATAGATACCACCTCTGCAATAATAAAGAAATCGAAAATGATGAAGTCGAAGGTGAAATCCAATTATGAACAGCTGATTTAATTCGTGAGGGCTTGAAATTTGCTAAAAGTATGGAACAATATTTTCTTACCCATGATCCTGAAATTGGGCAAGCATTAAAATTTCAATGTATTCATTTGCATAGAAGGATATCGAGAATTAAATAAGCAGCTTGGGAAACCCCAAAACAGCCTCTAATAACAGACTTTGTAACAACAAAAAAATTCAACAGAGGCCATTCATAAGGAAAGACATTCTTCATTTGAATCAAAGCCGATAATTGTGCTAGACATATCTGATACATTTACTGATGATAGCTCTTATGGTTCGGTTCGTAACAAATTACACGCTTTTAATCCAGTAGCGATGAATAGTTGTTAGTAATTTTATTCCTAATTCAATTTGAATTTTCATATGTTGTATGTATTTATAGATTGAATTTTCATTGTACACTAATTTTTATTTTTTTGTAATAAAAAATGAATTGTTTTTGTATTATAGATATGTAACAGGAATTTCATTATCACTTTTTATACACGGAGTGTTGGGAAAGTATTTTCATATCACACGATTTTTTAAAGTTTTGGATCATATCCCCAAATTTACCATAAGTCAGATACAATTTCTTACAGGATTTTTCTGCACGATTTTATAAGTAAAGTACCTACCATGTAAAAAAAAGAGTTGAGTGTTTTTTGGGGGGCAATGGTATAACTTATTGGTTATGATTATGAACTCGGGACAGACGTCCAAGTCCCACTGAAGATATCTTATGTAAATGTCTGATGTACATTTAATATGCCGTTGCTCAAAATATTCTCGATGATCGACGTGTTGTGGTAGTTGGGATACGGGGGTGCAGGCTCAGGTGTATTTCTCGTAACTTGTCTAAAGCTCAAAATACACCAATAGTCCTAGTGATGTCACATATTGAGTCATTAGTAAGCAATCACTCATTATTATTTTTTTACATGCAATTATTATTTAGTTGTAAAATTAAACACCTTTTGAAAGACTATACTTTTAATTAGCATAGCATCAATTCTTTCACTTAAAAAGTCTCCGTCTTGGAGGACTTGACATTCATGGAGTATATCCCAGCTTATATATATATATATATATATATATGTAGTATATATATATATATATATATATATATATATATATATATATATATATATATATGTATGTATGTATAAAATATCTCTTCACTTGAATTTATAAAAATCTACATATACTATTCATATATTTCTATATAATAGTGCAAGAAAAATTGTAGAAAAAAACCATAATTAAAAAATAAACTATAATAGCACGTGTAGGCTCACAATACTCTAACAAACACTTAATCTAATAGGAACGACTATTGAAAAATTGTTCTAAGCTTTAAAACGACACAAAAATCCAACATAAATTCCCTTTCTTACCAAAAATCATTTGTCCATCTAAAATAATATATATATACATATATAAAAAATAGAAAAAAAACTTTACATAAAATGTAATAATGTTAATTAGATATATATAAGGAGACACACATTCATGAGATGGGAGATTATTCATGCAAAATTTCGTAAAAACTACACAAAAGTTGTTTTTAGATTCTAAGAATCTTGAATTTTTTTAAAATTCTGTTCTCAGAAAATTATTTACAAAAAACTAAAAGCTTACACTGGTTCATCGGAAATTTTACATTGAAAATAAAGAATTTTTCATACGTTATATACATTAAACCACATTCTAAATTATGTATCTTATGATCGACAGCTCGAAGCAGTAAACATTTTTATATCTCATGTAAAAAAAAACACTAAAGCGATGACTGAAGTTTTTATCACGTACCATTTTTATTTTTTTATACAAACTTGTGATGAAATATTGACGATAAATAAAATTTCTGGATAAGAAATACGAAAGTATATTTTTCTGATAAATAGAAAAAAAAAATAGCTGCGTTTTCAATCAAAATCTCGTTCTATGGGTATTTTGCTTGTTAAATGAAATTTCAAAGCATGCCTTTTCATTGACAAAAAATTGCATAAAATTTGATTCAAAAATGTATCTTAAGTTCAAAAAGATGCGAGTAGTAAAAAAGGTTTTAAAGCAACACTTTAAAAAGATCAACCCATTGCGTCTGGTATAAATTTACCGATAGATATTTCTTTTGTTTTTTTTCGGTAAATCTATAAATTTACCGATATATTTTTTAAAACTACTTGCAGATCAGAAATAATTTTTCAAGATATTATATGAATATATAAGCTCTAATATATAATTATTTAACGTCTACTGAGGAAAAGATATGTTACTCTATATGAAATAAAAAAATTCTTATTCAGTTTCACTAAACCATTAAGATTGGATTCAGACATTTTTCGTTTAATCAGTCTGTGATTCAATATTTTAACATATAACCCGTATATGCTTTTTGTAAAAATAATAAATTTCAATTAAATGTTAAAGAATCGAGGCTTACGTCAAAGTGATTGTTTATACACATAGTGGAGTACACAAACCTCTCTTATTGGAGGGTTACATTCTAAAAAACACGTAGATGAAGGCGCTGAGGTCAATTTCTACAGTAAAATTTTTTAAAAGAAGTTGTTCGTCTATATATAGGGAGTTGAATCCTTTATAATCTCGCTTTGCGTGTGCTCCCATGTATATATATGTTTTTCAGATTAAAATACTTTATAATAATATTGTAAATTATTATGTAATTATTTATTTGTTATACAACTGTCGTTGTTGTGAAGTTTTGTATTTAATATTAAATTCATTGAAGCTTGAAATTTTAAAAATGCACAGGAAGTTTGTATCTCGACATTATACTATATACAATCTCTTAATAATGCATTTATACAATTTAAAATTTTTGAAAATATTTTTGAAACTGAAAAAAATAACCAAAATTTTTATAAAATTTCTCATAATTTTTACTTTAAAAGTGTTTTTAATTACTTTATTCAATATGCTGTAATTAAATTGAAATTTAAAATTATTATTTTTTTACTGAACGTTATAAAGAATTTTCTTCCCTGTGACCCAGCTAGAGGTGTGGGAGAAACTAAATGATCAGACGACATGATAACCTTCAATTATTTTATTTATCACTATATTCGACTAAGACATAAACAACACTTAAACAAGATAAATTTAATAATATAATGGGAGTGAGATGAGATTACGTTGGGGAGAATATATTCAATCATGCAGCTCTCCTTTTAAGATAACTTTATACAAAGTTTACGTAATTAATGACCGCATTATTAATTTAACTTTATAAACATCGACTTGATTTAAGATCACAGTACCTGAACTCTTGCAGTCTTCTATTTCTTACAGGTTGACTTGAACACCTCTCCAATAGTTAAAGTAATCCACACACACACACACACACACGTTCTTAATATTCCAACTTCTGGCTTCCTACACTGTTTACGTATACGTTTCACTAAAGCCAATTTACTTCGCTTCCAATCTATTTACAATTCACTAACTCTCAACCTCATGAATAAAGAATATACATAGAAACAGAATTTGCATATTACGCTTTCTGCCCTTCGGTGAAAGTTGGTTGAAAAATGCTGGACCAAAAAACTCCCCAGAGGTTAATGGAAGGACGCGTACAGATCCGTCACAACGTACAGAGTTAAATAAATAGCATACAGCTATTGTTTGGAAAATAATTATTTAGATGAAAAAGGCTTAGAAGAATAGATAAAACATTTCTGGACAGAAAAACTATAAGTTTTAGACATATTTTAAAATCTGTATATCACCCAAAGGTAATTTAGTGATATGTTGTTTCTTTGATAAGGGACGATATTATTAGAATAATACCAGTGAATAGACTAAAAACCAACTCTATACATTACTGCTATTTGTCACTTACCTATATTTTCATTATTATGTGGATCAGCATTTTACGAGAAAATTCTTAGAACAACATTTAAGTCTTTTGAATAATTAACTTAATTATATAACAGAAACGTACGTCTCATAGATTTTCATGTAGTACCTTAATTTTGAGACTCTAGTTGCGAAATGATATTTACTAGTGTAGTAATTTGAGCATTTTCACTAGAATTGGAAAAATTGCTTGATATCATGTCGAGAAATAATTATTTCGGAAAAATTCATGGTCAGCTTCTCAATTAATCCATTCCACTATAAATTCTTTTATTATAACTGCCTGAAAGGAGGATTCATAACATGAATTTGCTGTGGAATGCACTTAAGTACTGATTACTCTATTGATATTCCAAATGGTATTCTCAATAATTCTAACTGCTATATAATATAATAGAATGAGATAACTACGGACATTTATAATACGAAGAGAGTTTTTTGTCAAACTGAATACTTAAATTATATACAAATTATGATTTCATGAAAATATCGTATTTAAATTATGTTTCAAGTAAGAAAAACTGATTGTGCTAATTTTTCGGTTTTCGGAAATAAAAGCTATGTTTCAACGTTAAATGTGTTTTAATCAATGTAATCGTAATGTATGTATAATTTATACTTGTCTTTGTTAATACTAAGCCGCACACAGCTACATTTATTTAATTCTTTTAAATACATATTAGGGTGGATATTGGCTCTGGGGAGAAACAAATGCAATTAATCAGCGTGGAAAAAGTATTCTATTGTACGTTGATTAGGAGAAAAATAATTGATAGAAGTTCAAAATTTTCAATATAGCCATAAGAGATTTGAATTTTCAATAAAATGGGAAAGACTTGGTTAGATGATTTTAGAAGCAAATTTTTTTTTCTGTGTTGTAAATAACCTAAAGCGATTCTTATTGATAAAGGAGTATTAAGTTGTGTGTGAATAATGCAATGCACATTGCAGCAATTTATAACATAACTCTCTCCCAGAATCGCCAAATCAATCCAATTAATGTTTTTTTCCATCTTCCACCTTATTCGGCACTCATATTTAAACAGAAGGTTTTTTTATATTAATAAAAAATAATTTTATAAATGTATCTCATAGTTTTTTTTGTAGCTAGATATTAGGTGATCTCTCATCACCAAAATGTTAAAAGGTAGTAAAATACTTGCTTTTCTTTAACAGAAGTTATTGTGACTTCTTATAATAAAAAAGTGCAAATTACACGTCATTCCCCTAGGAACAGTAGGTAGCATAAAAATTATTTTTCACTTTTGTTCTTCCCTTAGACCAGTGCTTCTCAAATTTTCACTATTGGCGACCCAATTTTCAATGATAATTTTTATCGCGCCCCCCCTTATATATAATAATAATGTATTGAATGCAATAATAATACATTTGGCACTAAATCTACAATACGAACTTAATTATAAACCTTACAAATTAACATGATAAGTATATTAAATTTTGTATATATTACTTATGAATAATATATATTTTAAGCAAGTTATTTTAAGTAACATGATAATCATTATTTTATTTGTTTCCCTTTCCCTAATTTATAAATTAGAGCAGATTGCAAAATGATATTTAATTAAAGATATATTTCCTCCATCATCCATTTCTAAAAGTAGAGATGTCATTAGAAAACTAGTCAATGGTTTATGTTGCTCTCTATCATATCCAGCACATCTAGTATTCTCGCGAACGTCTGCGTGAGTCTGGGCAAAACATGTAAAAATGCTGTACCTCATAGAATCCCAGTTAGTCTTGGTCGAATCGATACTTCTATAGCTACCGAATCTACCTTGAATGCACATTTTATAATTTGCCCTTTAGCTGTAATTTTTAAGCCTCACAGAATTAGCATTTAGAATTAATGTTAAATAATGAAAAATAATGTAAGATTCCGATGAAGAATAATTGTGTTGTGTATTTTTTAATATTTAAAGTGAGAAGACTTCAAAATGTTTTAACCGGGAGCAGGCGCGCACTTGATAGTAACGTTAATGGTCGCGCGGGGTGACTGAGTCAACGCAACCTTTTTTCTTTTTATAATTATTTTTATTGTACACAATAAAAATCACAGTTCTAATGAATAATTTAACTAAGAGAAAATATACTTACTTCTTTCAAGGACTTTTCAATTTTTCTTTGATAACTTGAGAAAAAATACATTAAAATTGAACGAAAGTGTTTTAAATGTGCGAGACCTTAATAAAGGACGCAAATCACAGACACTTTTTGTTAACATAACAGGAATGTTATTAGCAGGTAAAACTTATTATATTTTGTTCAAGTTAGTGTAGTTTTAATGTCTTTTGACGATCGACGAACAGCATGCTGAACTTTTTCTTGCTTGTGTCTTTTTGAGAGAGCGAAGTTTGTCATGTGGAACACTTATGCTTCATATTTTTTAATGAAGTTCTTTAGGCAGCATTTGAAATTTTTCCTTATGTTTCATATTCATTACTTTTCTCAAATTTACTTTCGCTATTATGATTAATATGCATTATTTCAGCAGGTTCTTCTCTTGCTTTATCCGTTTCAACTTCCTTCAATAGATTGCACATAAGCCCATTTCTTTTTTTATATTCTGCTCATTTACATTTATCGCAGGGGGAAAATGTGTCATATTCATAGAAAATATTTCGGAATAAAAGTGGTCGCGCGGAGAATTTGATCAAAACAAAAACCTTAAGATTGTAAAGAAATGTTTGCCACATTTACAAAAAAGAGGGAGATATGTGAAAAATACATTTTAATTCCTCTGAAGACTGTCATATAGAAGAATACTGTCAAGGTCATTGGTAAAAATTAAACAGTTTTCCCTGGAATTAACGATTTTGTGAGCATTGGGCTATTTTGCTGCTCGCATGAAAACTCCCAGGTTAAAAGTGCATCCAATATAAAAATATGGATGTTAGTTCAAAAGAAGAATTGTGTAAAAATTGTGTTCATTATGCTTTGTATTTTCATAATATTCATACAAATAAATCTTGGTGAAATAATCCTTCAATCATCTGTGCTTTTTGAAATATCATAAAACTCTTTCACATGGAATAAAGTGCAACAGAAATATAATATTTACAACTTCCCTAAATGACAGTGATGTTTTTTTTTTTATCTTCGTACAATTTTTCTCTGGGTCTGGATTTTGTATTTTCTCTAAAGGTGCATTTTAGGTTTAAAAAGAAAACGTGATAAAAAAAATATATCTCATCGTGGGATTACAGCAAATCGAACAAAATGTTTTTTATTTGGTTTTTGGATCAAAGATAGCTTGAAGGGGAGATGATGTTATATTGCCAGATGATACATAGAAATTATATCAGTGTAAATGTGTATTTTTTAATACGTCAGAAAATAATTTTTTTAATTCATTCCAGTGAATTATTTTTTTAAATTTTTATTTTCCATAAGCTCGTGTCCCTTTTATAGGGTTATCACGCCCCCTTGGGGGGCATCCTACAGTTTGAGAAACACTGCCTTAGTCTATATACTTGACCTTCCAAAGATATGTTCAAAAGTAAGTATTGAAATATGTGCAGGTAGATTTTGAATGTCTTAAAAAAAATATCGATTCACTATCTTTCATGATTTTAACATTTTATGAAAACTAAACCATTATATATTTCTTAAGCAAATTTTTACCTAAATATTTATTTTTACGAAGATTGTTTAAAAAAAACAACTTTTTTTTTAGTATAATGCACACTGCTGTTTAATATCCTTGTAAAATCAGTTTCATGCAATTAAAATATAAATTGGAAATGAAATACTAATAGTGTCTTCAAATATAGTGTTTCGATGTTTTTTTTTTTTTGCTTTGTGTTGCATTTTAACGGAAATAAACATGCAGTACTTGATTTTGCGAAATAATTTTGTAACATAACAATGTTATTTAAAAATATTATATAAACTTTTAGAATGAATGTTGAATAAAATATTATTTAACAACCAGATAGAAACTCAAGATATACTCTCATGCATGTCATTAAAAATAAACTTGCAAACAGATAGCTTTTAAGTGAAATGCATACAAATTTGTAAAACTATACTCTCATTTATTTCCTTTTGTATCTTAAAATCAATTCATAATTTTTCAAAGTTTACCATAAAAATGTTTTTTTTTTAATCATAAGAGAGGATGGATAAAACTACACTTAACAAAGTGCTTTAATTCTTAAAACTGTTTTTTATGCTTTGAAAAAATAAAATAAAAAACGAGTCTTACAGTAGTCGCATATGATGTGTAACATCTGACATGTTATCGTGGTAAATACGCAATAGTTATTTTAATCCTGAAAAAATGCATCGGGTATGATTGGAAATAATTTTCTATCGAATAAATATATCTTTAATAAAAATTTTATTTAATTAACACAAGGAGTAATGCAATTTTTTATCAAAAATATTTATCCTTGTTCAATTTGGGGAAGAGCGGAGACAATAGAGACTTATGAAAACTCAAGTATGACACATATACTTGTGATTTCAAAGTATTTTAAAAATCGTTGAAGAACAGCGTCAGTAACAGTACCACTGTTAGTTGTAGAAACATTTCGATTTGTGTTCATGTGAAGCTTGAGTTCATCTTTCAGAAAAGCTATGAGGGGCTCAGCTTCTGGCAAACTGAAGTTAACGTTAAAATCACCATTCAAAATCATGGGAAGCGAGTGAATTTTTAAAAAAGAACAGAACCACCTTCTGTATACGGTAAAAGTACAAAATGCAGGAAATCTTAAAATTTTTTTTAACTGTTTGATTCGGAGAAATGTATGCGACCACCGAAATGACTGTTTGTCCATTTTCAAATAAGCATTCTGCCGCATATATGTCCCCAATATCTTGACTAACAATACCCAGCCCACTTGTTTGACGATCAATAATGTCAATATATTACTTGTATTTTTTTTAAGAATGATGATCTTTGTCAGACGCTTAACAGTAAATATAGTTATAAATATAGTTTACACATATAAATATAACTTCAGATTTCATACACAACGAGCCCTGACACTTTGACAATTGAGCGTAAGAATCGCAAGTTTATTCTGGATGTAGTCTAATATAATAAGACTTGCTGGTATGCGAGAAGTGAATTTAGATTCATTTAAACAAAACCGAATTTTTGAATTCCAATCTTTTCAAATGCTAAATTTAACAATGTAAAACAAAAGCTGGCGGCTTGATTGCTACTAAAGTTGGACCACGATACGAGGGTAGCGAAGGAAAACCATCAAGCGTATGTTTTAAAATTAGAAATATTAAAGAAAATCAAAAATGCCCGTTTACTTAATTAGTTAGTTTTTTTAATCACAATTAAATATTTTATATTAACAGCGACAGGAATTAACCTCAAAGTATGAAAAGGATTCGCACTAATTCCATATTACTTACTTGTATTTTTTTAAGAATGATGAACTTTGTCAGACGCTTAACAAGAAATATAATTATTAATATACAGTTTACACATATATAAATATATCCTCAGAGAGATTTCACACACAACGAGCCCTGAGACTTTACAATTGAGTGTAAGAATTGCAAGCTTATCCTGAATGAAGTCTAACAAGACTTGCTGGTATGAGCGAAGTGGATTTAAAATCATGAAAACGAAATCGAGTTTTTGAATTCGAATCTTTTGAAATGTTACTTTTAACGATATAAAAAAGCTGCCGGCTTGATGGTTACTAGAGTTGAACCTCGAAGCGAGGCTAGCGAAGAAACACCACCAAGCGCGCTGATTGGTCAAACCAAACAGCGAGCGCTTCTCCGACTTCCTGTTACGCATTTCCGTCCCTTTTCCCGAAATCACTCCAACAAATATCCAGCAACCGAGAGTAAAGATGTTACACATCAAATATATATATATATATATATATATATATATATATATATATATATATTTAAATTTTGTTGATAAAAACATTTATAAATCAGAAAGAGAGAGAAATATTTCATTTTTAATTAAAATGTATATTTGAATTAGCAACCAACAAAAAAACATCCCCCTTTAAAAACATTGTGATTCATCTTGATTGAATTAATGCTCAATGCGATTTCTCCTTAAGATTCTCCCTTTGATCTAATATTGGAATAGAAATAAATACGCATTAAAGCTCAAAAGAACCATTAGATGAAGCAAACTCCAATCTGGCTACACATCCCTCAATCAATTCTTCCCTTTAACCTCTTAATAGTTCCAATAGCTTCCTTCTTTATTAAAATAATCGCAACTTCGATATAACTACCAAGTGGTATCTGCGTCGTCTTCCTTTAGAGTAATTTACGTACGGCACAAACCGCTTAAATTATTACTGTCGAAGCAGAGAAGGAACGCATCCACAAATTACATCTTCTATGATGCATGATGTACGGCAACCCTCAATTTATCGGAAACAGATGGTAAAACTGTGAAGATAGGGTGCTGTGGAACCATAATAATAGACTTTATAAATTATGCAGTTTGCTAACTTAGTAAATTGCTGATAAGTCTTTCTCTTCCCATGAATCTAATGATGTGTCTAATCACGACGATAAGCAAAGAAAGCCAACCTATTGTAAGGTTTTGGTAAGGTTAAGTCAAAAGAAGACAGTTTTCTTTCGATCCATTTTGGACGATTTATTTTATTTCGTCATTGTATCCTTGAGCACAAATAGATTATTATTATATCAAATATCAAATAATGCGCTCTTCACCAAGGAATTTATTCCTTCTATTCAGAGTCGTTTAAAGACTAATCACTTTCATCCTAATTTTATTCTTTCCCAGATTCTAACTGGACATGGAAACTTTAAAGCCTATTTGAAACGCTTCAATTTGTCGCCTACTGACCAGTGTTCTTGCTCCAGTGACACAGTCCAGGATGTCAAGCATCTAATTTTTGCTTGTGCTAAATTCTCCTCCGAAAGACGTACTCTCATGAATTGCCTACAAAAGAACAATATAGCGTGGCCTCCTCCTTTCTCTGCCTTTGTTCAGAGCAAGTCTTCTTTTACATCGTTTTGTGCATATATTAATAGCATTTTTTCTCGTATTGTTTCGATTATAAATTTAATTGTTTTAAATTATTTTATTATTACTTTTTTGTGTGTTTGCTAACATTTACTGTGTATGTATGTATCTCTCTCTCTCTCTCTCTCTGTTTTTTTTTTTGCAAGTGCGTATATATATATATGTCTGTGTATATATTCATAAGTATTTGTGTGTATGTATGCTTTTTATGTATTTGTATTTTGAAAATCTTATTCTGATCACACATGTGCTTCCAAATATTCACCAATGTATAATTTTAATTACTGGATTTCTCCGTTTTTGCAAGTGAGCAATCTTGAGTTTTGTTCTGTGTTTATTGTAATTTCATTTTTTCTTGTTTTTTTTCCTTTTGATTCCCATCTGTGTTTGTATCCCTGTACTTAAAACTCCCTACCACTATTGATTGAGTGTTGACTTACGTTTGTAAGCCTTGTGTTATACTTGTTGGCCCACAAAGAGTCTACCTAGAGTCTCATATATATTACAATGAGTACAACAAAGGTTAAATGTTTAAAAAGAATAATATAGCATTGCCCAAAATAAAGCTTTAACAAAATGGTTGAATGCTAGCTTCTTACTTAATCAAATTCAAATAATTATTTTTATAGAAAACAGCATGCCTCTGATATCTTGCAAAAGGGGTAGTATTGTCAAGACATACATTTTGATTGGATACGAAACTCATTTAGGTGCATTGAAAATTTTGAAATAAGATGGGAACCATACCCTTTATGCTTATTCATAAACTAAAGTGATGCTGTCTTTAAAAATAAGTTTGTGAACCACTTAAAAATACGTTAAAAATTACTGCTAAATTAAACTTGTTTACAGGTAATTCTTTTTTTTTCAGCATTTGTTTTTAAAAATTTGGGAGGAAGTGTCAAATAGCACATTTCGAAAGTAAATGCCTTAATTTATTTTTTTGATATTACACACGTTTTGTGACCACCATTATGTAGAAACATTTTAAGGGGTCTCAGGGGTATTAATTTTGTCTCGAGAGCTGAAAATATAAACAATTTTTAACTAGATGTAATTCTTTAAAATTAAAATTAAATAATTCGAATCTCTTACACGTTTTTTTATAAAGGAATAAGGTCTCAAAAAGATCAAATTTCTTAAAATATAATCATAAATTTAAAAATTATAAGAATATGAAATTAAGAAACATTTATGTAAGGAACGTTAAGTATTTTTTACGATGCGCATGATACTTTTTAAAAATAATAGTCTTTGTAGTGTAAAATTTTGTAGAATTATAAAATTTATCAGAATTTTTTTAACCCGGCACCACACGCTCAGTGTGTGTCATACTCACCGCCTAACTTTTTTTTTTAACGCTCTTGCAAAACCATTTTTGGAAAATGGATCATTCCTGGTCTAGCTGACCTTAAGGTCATAACCTTCAAGGTGAATCAAGCCTGTCAGCGAATTTTTAAAATAGATCTTTGGATACCACTCCCTCGGGTGTGTCGCAACCTGAGCGTGAAGTTGAGTTACATTTTTTAACACGTGAGTACGCTTTAAAACTTTCCTTATTCTATGGCGTATTATTGTAGTTATGATGAAGAAATGTGATATTTAAGTAATTTAATAAATACAGTATTTAATAGATAGAGTACAACAGTATATTTTCGGATGAAGACATTCACTTCGCGGTTATGATGAGGAAAAAGCAAATGAAAAGTATAACAGCAAGTATGATTCCTCCACTTAAATCGATCCAGATCTAGAAAAGGGAGTTACTGTTGAAAATAAATGTTTTATATGTAGGGACACGAAAACATTTGAGTAGATTGTAGTTCTAAAGAGAAGGTAACTGGTACACATCTTATCCACTTTCAGATGGACTTTTGAAGAAAAAAAACTATTGCTGGAACAAAATAAAGGAAAATAAAAAATAAATTCCAAAATTTTTAAATTTAAAGAATAAAGAAGTTTACTCCTATATGTTTAGTTTGAAAAGGTATAGATTAAAAAAAAAAATTAAAATCCAATGAAAACATCGCACTCACCCACGGCGTGATTAAAGAAGTGTATAAGAGCAATGCACTGAAGAGACCAGAAAAACTAAATTTACGTGTGGAAAATGTAATAAACATGCTATACTTCCTACTTTTCTTCCTTTTTAACCTTTGTATACAAATTTTACTGTAAAAACCTAATATAAATACCCTTGGACACACCCTACGCGAGAACTTTAGGTCATTTTTTTCACGAGAGTGATGCCGGGATAAATCTTACCTTTTAGTATTGTCTTTTTTTATTTTAAAAATTTGAAAATATTGAAATTTAAAAAAAATTAAGTAGTTTTTTATTTTAAAAAAAAATTAATTTATTGTACTATTTACATAAAAAAAGCAACAGTATAATACGGATATATTTAACACTTTAAATCCTTTTATTGCTGGTAATTAGAGCTACTATTTTAGGAAATATCATGCGCAACGTAAAACTTAATTAATATTTCTTACAGAAATGTTTCTTATTTTCATATGTTTATAATTTTTAAAATTATGATTATATTTTAAACATTTTGCTTTTTTTTAAAGTTTTATTCCTTTATAAATAATATGTAACAATTCGAATTATTAAAATTTTAATTTCAAAGAATAACACCAATTTGAAAATTGTTTATATTTTCAGCCCTCCAGACAAAGTTAACACTCCTGAGACCCTTTATAGGAAAGAAAACATCACAGAAGATTAGGCTGGTCTAATAAATGTGCTTGCTTTATTTAGCCTAAATACATATATAAGTTATATATAACTGTTAACTTGCATCTTATAGTAAAATAAAATTATTTATTAAATCGTTTTTACATTAGAATGAATATTGCGGCTTCAATTATTAGAAGGAAGTTTCACTGCTTAACTATAAAGTAAAATTGTTTTTTAGAATTGGAATTCGACAAAATATTTTAATGAACAAACCGTTTTCAAATGTGCATTCTAATTATGTAATTTACTACATAATTCCAGATATTAAAAAAAATATTTTTTATCATTTATTTCAAAATATTTCTAATTTGCGAATTAATTCTGATAAAAAGTGTAGGAGTAAAAATGTAGAAATAAAGATTTATGTATTTATTTTTATATGTAATTTTTCAAGTGTCTCCTACTGAGCTATTTTTAATTAATTTCAAAAATTTCCGCTTTAACGAATTTTTATAGAAAAATGAGACTACCCTCAACTTACCTTATTTTTTCAAAAAAAAATTAAAGTTTGAATTTCTGAAATTAATAAAAACAATCTAAGCAGATAGAGAAAGATAGAAAAAAATATGCAAAATTATTATTAAGTGTATAAAAATCTGCGTCTTTTAATTAAATTTTTAGCATCCTTTTTTCCTTTCAATATTAGTTAAGAAAGGATGTATGATTTTGAATAGGCAAGTCATTAAACTGAATAAAGATTTAGTAACTAAGGAAATTAAAATTTACTCAGAA